>JABASL010000101.1:0-29538 GCA_019775825.1 Neanura muscorum | reverse complement strand
CCAGCCTCTTCGCATTCCCAGCAGTATTCTGCGCCAGCCTCTTCGCTATCACAGCAACATTCAGCCCCAGCCTCATCCCACTCCCAACAGTATTCAGCACCAGCTCCTTCCCAATCCCAACAATATTCCGCACCACTGGCTTCTCCTCAACAACAGCACTCAGCTCCCGCTTCTAGTCTTGCTTTTTCCAGCTCAAGCTCTAGTAGCCACCAGTCTAACAGTGTTGGTAATGAAGGCAAAGGAATTGTTCACAAACACATTTACGGTAAGAAAAGGATCAGTTTGCAGGCTGAAAGTAAACCCTGACATATTTCTTTTTAAAAATAGAAACTAAACCTGGTGATTTTTTATCGATTGATTTGTTGAGTATTCTAAAAATTATGTTTTAAAAATGCAGTGCACGTTCCTCCGCCAGAAGTTCCGGAAACGCGAAGCCAAAAAGCGACACAACCGCCTCCAATTCCCGAGAAGCATTATAAAATATTATTCATTAAAGCTCCTGAAGCGGCAGCTCCGCAATTGCAAGATTTTCAACTCCCACCCCAACCCGAAGAAAAGACGCTTGTGTACGTTTTGGTTAAGAAACCGGAGGCTGGAGCTCAAATTCGGATTCCTACTCCACCGCCAACAAAACCCTCTAAACCGGAAGTTTATTTTATCCGATACAAGAGTCCAGCGACGCCATTGTCCCCAGCATCTCAATACTCTACTCACGAATCCCAGGGGCAGTCTCAAGTTCAGGCGCAGTCGTCTTCTGCTCAAGAAGCTGGGACTGGCTACTCGGGATAATAGCTTAAAAATTAATAAATAACTGATATTATTTTTTTCTTACTTGCAATGAGCCCTTCTTTTCGATCCACTTTCAAAAATGCTTCTTCTTGTCTCCAAAGTTCACAGAGTAGGGAAGCAAGAGAAATATCTTGACCTTGAATACGAATTCCTACGTCCTCACCGATAGATGTCAACGAAACGTGTGGTTTGTCTCCTATTTGAGGCCTACGCCGTTTCCAGTAAAGGACCTGATCTAAGCATCTTGGATATTCACATAAATCTAAAATGGCATTAAGCAAGGTCAACTGACACCCTCTGCTTTCATTTTGCTCCAAAAAGTCAAGTAGACGAAACATCCCTTCAAATCCAAGCCAGGTTTCAAGGGAGGACGCAGATGAGGTCAGGGTGCGCCAAATACATTCGCCAAGGCATATACCCAACCTGAAAAATTGACAATCCAGCAATTCATGACCCGAAACCGATGGCTGGCACCCAAAGTGCTGAGAGAGATCGCTTAATTTTTCCAAGGAATAAAAAGTTCACGGAATTAAGGAATTACATTGGGTCCTTGTGAAGTTTTTCAGGCGGTGCATAAATGAAGCGATTGAGAAGTCGAAGTAAAATTTTGACTCCGTTTCCCTCAAAAAATAAAGTTTGCTGTGTATCGTTTTGATTGCAAATTGACGCAATTGTGAGCAGAAGATTTGCGAGAAGGAAATCCAGGCTGCAATCCCAGTCGCTACGGGTCATCTCCTGCAACACACCTTCAACAAAACGTTGAAATGTTACAAAACAAATTCAAAATTCTATGTACTTCATACGAATGGCCGTAATGAAAGGCCGGGAATAAAAAAAACCGAAACTGAAACTGTTCTAGCGATGTGTGTTATTTTCCTAAAAAATATTTTGCTACACGAAGCAAAATGACAAAAATCCCCACAAATGCAACAAATTGTTTCTTGAAAACATAGAATTTTTTCTTTACCCACTAAAATTGGAACTCCATTTTCTTCAATCAAAAAATCTTGAATCACTCTCTCCCTGACGAGTGTTCGAAGCGTTTGAATGAAAATTGTCATAATTTTTGGGTTCACTTTTCCTTTGCATCCAACTGCAGCAGAGGTAACATAAATGTTGAGATACTCCAACATGGCCCCTACACCTTGCTTTTGAGCAAATGCCGTGGGACATAGTCTACTAAGCGTCTCGAGCAGTTCCCAACTTCCATGAAGAATTCCTTCATCGGCGGCTAAAGTGTCCAAGAGTTGACAGGGGCCGATGCACAAGGTCATAGCGGTTTCAAGCAAACAACAAGTCTCGGCAATCTGCATCAAACAATTGAAATTATTGCAGAAATCAACTAAGGCAGTTAACAAATTCCGTGGACCTTACGTAAAGGTTTCTCGGATGTCCAATCACAACAAGATTCGTGAGATGGATGAAGATTTTCAGAAATTCAATGTCTTCTGGGCGAGAGTGAAGCGGAAACATTGGACACTCCATGCCAAGAACATTTTCATACAACAAAGTTGCAATTTCTGCAAAACCAGCTTAGGTCATGAAAACCTTGGCAGAACCCTTGATCCAATTGTCCATATAAGGATGGCTCTGTAGCCCTTATTTTACATTTTTACAAAACGTACGCATTCCATAAGATCCAAATTCCTTGCACAATTCTTGCCGTTCTTTGGCGACAATCAGAAGAATCACGGCAAGATCATTCCGAATATACTGTGATAAGATACACATTAAAAAACGGTTTACGTTGCCGTATAACAATCACGCCTTAGTGCTGACATAATATCATCAAGGTCGTGAAGCAAATGGTGACGTAAGACACGTTTTTACGTCAATGTTTGCTTTACGATCTTGTTTGTATATCGCCATGTTACTTGCATCTTACCGCCATATCTTTGGCCAAAGATTGGTCCATCTGAATAAAAAGGGCGTGGAGACAAGATTGAAAGGACTCAGTAGAAACTCGAGGAGGTGGACCCTTGACCTTCAGAAGTTTAAGCAAAACAAGGATTTTTGTTGAGATTAACTGGAATTGTACTGCGTTGCTGATGTCACCAATGTCATCATCCAAACTACTCAAGAGGGCGTCTACTAAAGGCGAATCCAGCAGGCAGGAAATATCTTCAGATTCATCCAAAGCTTGTAGAAGAGCTTCCAAAAGTTCCAGTCTTTCAGGCTCAGATTCATCGTCTGTCATTTTGAAATTATTTTGTACTTCGGGATTTTTGTGACCCACCACAATTGACCTGCTTTACGACAAAATAAATTCGGGTTCCAGGAAAAACCAGGAACCATCCTTTTTTTAGTGGGCAGTCAACTTTAAGATAACTTTACAACCTATCAATATTTTGGCAGCTTGTCGTTTGCCAGTTGCCTAGTGTACTTATTTCGCTCGTTTAACTTCACAAATTATGAACGCAATAATGTAAGGCCGAAACAAGCTGGAAGGGCTAAGGGGTCCTAAAGGCGCTAGCGCGTGCGCAGATGATGTCGTTTTTTCAGTTCCAGAAAACCAGCCCGAGCGGGAATGTATTGCAGAAAACCCAAATTCTAGATTTTGACTTCACATTTCTAATGCATGGAAATCAGCGACGACTAATTGAGGCTATAAAGTAATAAAACAAGAATAATCGTGAAAATTATGTTGAATTACGTTTAATATGTATTGAATTATTAAAGATGAGAATAATAATTAATTTATTCCATATTTTCTGTACAATTGGAAAGAGGGTGGAGACGATGATGTTGTGTTTGGAGATGGGGCGGGGAGAGAAATCCCTCCTCCACTAGCCTATTCCTGCCCCCACTCAGAAAGCAATTCAAGATGGAGTCCATTCAATACTTTATTTCGTGCCTTACACTCGCGGTTGGGTGGGGTGTCTTTGGTGGTGGGGGTGAGGAGGTGGATCAGCGATTAGCGTTCTTCAGTTGGTTCGAGAGCCAGTCGAGGCCTTCATAGAGTCCATCCCCTGATGTGGCACACGTGGCTTGAATGTACCAATTCCGGTTCCGTAGAGAGTGCAAACCAAGTTTGTCCGTGATCTCTGCCGCATTCATCGCATTAGGTAAATCCTGGAAATCGATAAGAAGTAGTTAGTTGAAGTAGCAAAAATGGAACTGGGTCGAATTACGAAAGAGGCTTGCTACGGAAACACCACTTTGATCTCCAGAATTAGACTAGCCCCGCATGGCTCCTTTGTGGAAACTTTGGTAATAGTTTCATATGTTATCAAAGTACCTGTTTGTTAGCAAAGATGAGCAAGACGGCATCACGGAGCTCATCCTCTGCCAACATTCGCATCAATTCTTCACGGGCTTCACCAACTCGTTCTCGATCATTGGAATCCACAACAAATATCAAGCCCTGTTTAAAAAAATCGTTATTTTGTCAAAAAGTTGATTGAAAACGCCACTTGAAACGAAATATTTGTATCCAAGCTCACCTGCGTGTTCTGGAAGTAATGTCGCCAGAGAGGTCGGATTTTGTCTTGACCGCCTACATCCCAAACTGTGAAACTTATATTTTTATACTCCACGGTCTCTACATTAAATCCTGGAAAGAAAAAACACAAATAAACACAATACTATATCACGTGCCTCTTCTGCAAGTTATGTAAGAACATGGGAATGCAAGAAAATATGAATTAGTGTTACAAGCTTTAGACAACTAAGATTTTAAATTCGTACCAATTGTTGGAATGGTGGTGACAATTTCTCCCAATTTCAATTTATATAGAATTGTAGTTTTTCCTGCAGCGTCTAATCCGACCATCAGAATTCTCATTTCCTTCTTTCCAAAGAGTCCCTTGAAGAGGGTCGCAAAGACGTTACCCATCTTTTAATTACTTAATTAAATCGCCCCGCTGCCCCGAGTACAGAAGCCCACTTGTTAGACAGATGAAGTCCACTGAAAAGAAAACAAGTTTTAATTTTAAGATCAACAACTAAGTTGACGCACGTAATTATGCTTGGGGAGGGGCAAATAACCTAATTAATCTATCGAACATCTAGAACATAGCTGAAACACGGAATACAATCGTCCTGATTGACAAGCATATACACTTCAATTTCGCCCAAGTACATTTAGCTTTAACTATTAACGTTTAATGCATCATAATCAAGGAGTACGTTAAACAACCTAAGATGACTAGCATTGAGTTTAATATTCACATTACGTCAGCAGTAAAAAGATTTCTATTTCATTAGTCATCAGCTGCTGATCACTATCCTACATCACGGGATAAATTCAAGTCGAATAAATATTCAAGAAACGGAATGTTTTGAAAACAACTGATGGATTGAAATCAAGTAGGTTTGAAACTAGAAGTATACGAAGAAGGGGAACCGGAAACGGATTTTGTTCTAAATAGCGACCATATTTGGAGAAATAAGGACTTACCGTATTTGGTTTGAATTAGATGTGAAGTATGATTAGGGCCGACAACGGACTACTTGAGAATGATGAGTAGTGACCTGAGTATGTTGTTTACTTTGCGACGTGACCTGGTGACCTCTGACTAAATAATGTAAAAGGGAGTTAATTGGAAATGGTAAGCGGTTTTATCCCTTTGGGAAGACTAGTTACGGCTTCTAGAAAAGGGAGAAAGAGACGGAAAATGTCGAAGTCGAGGGGATTTGCCCTTTCTTTCGCCACGTCACGCAAAATTCACAAACCTCAAAAAATCTTCTCTTCTTTTTTCTTTTCAGTTTCAAATCATTGCGCAAGTCTCAAATTCACCCGATTCACCCACCCACATAAACCCCACACAAGCCGCAACATTCAAAATTTCTGCGGTAAATCTAAAACATAACATTACTAACATAAACCATTGTATGTACTACTTTGGGCAAAATTGCTACCTTAAGATACGTGACCTGATTATGACCTGGAGGTCAGAGGTCAAGTGAAAAAGAAGTTGTCAACAATTGCTTTACAAAATAATGATATCATTTCGAAAAATACTGGTCATTTCATGATACGGTATTTCTATTTTTTTTTTTGTGAATTTTGCGCCGAATTTTTCAATTCATGCTTTCTAACTTATAGTTTTGATATTTTCAAATGCATTTTTTTTAATTTTTGTGCAATGTTAAACTGAAATTTTATTCTAAAATAGATTTTTTTTATTTTTGAGTAAATTACCCTTTTAAATTTGACTTTATAAGTCTTCCATAATTTTTTCATTAATTTACATTTTGTAATAAAATTTAATTTTTTTTTTTGCTAAAGTTTAAGCTTTTGAATTGGATTTTCAAGTTCTCCACAACTTTCCCTAATTTAAATTTCGTCATGAAAGAAACCTGAATTCTAATTTGTTTAATGTTTTAGGAATCTTACTTTTCTTCTAATTAATCTAATTAATTAAGACATACAAGATTAATGATGATTATAAAAAAAAGTTATTTCTAAGGAGAAATTCGCATTCAAAATTTTTCATGGAAATTTTTACTATAACGAACTATTTCAGAAAATTATGGTAATTTCACTGATTCACTGTGGATAAAGGAAGTCATTGTGAACACTTTTGTGAAGAAATTTCGTTCCGGAAATGAATTGAATTTGATTTTTTTTTGGATTTTTTTTGCGTATTTTTTTAATGGTCATGTTACTGTAGATAGAGGAGGTCATTGTGAACACCTGTGAAGAAATTTCACAGAAATTTCACCTAAACCTAAACCCTAAACCTAACCCTAAACCTAATTAACTTAAACCTAAACCTAATTAACATAAACCTAAACCTAACCTAACCCTAAACATAATTAACGTAAACCTAAACCTGATTAACATAAACCTAAACCTAATTAACATAAACCTAAACCTAACCCTAAACGTACCGTAAACCTAAACAAACATCAAATGACGAATTGTAAAAAATCTAACAGTACTTTTGTAGATTTTCCAAAAATTAATTAACATAAACCTAAACCTAACCTAACCCTAAACCTAATTAACATAAACCTAAACCTAACCTAACCCTAAACCTAATTAACATAAACCTAAACCTAATTAACATAAACCTAAACCTAACCCTAAACGTACCGTAAACCTAAACAAACATATCAAATGACGAATTGTAAAAAATCTAATAGTACTTTTGTAGATTTTCCAAAAAGTTTTAGGTTACGGCTGAATGCCGGACGAAGTCCGGTCGCCGTAACCTAAAACATTTTTGAAAAATAATTTTGCACTCGTCTAACCCCAAACCTTTTTAACATAAACATTAACGTATACGTAACCCTAAACCCTCAACGTACCGTAAACATAAACACATGTATCACATGACAAACATGATTTAGGTGAAATTTCTTCATAGAAGTGTTCACAATGACCTGCTCTATCTACAGTAACATGACCTAAAAAAATTCAAAAAAAGTCGACAATTTCTCAAAATTTCAATTTTCATTTCCGGAACAAAATTTCTTCACAAAATGTGTTCACAATGACCTCTTCTATGTACAGTATATTTACCTTAATTTTCTGAATAAGTTCGTATTAGTAAAATTTTACCATTTTAATTTTATGTAATGAAAGGTTGTGAAATTTTAACAGAAACCTTCAGGTTTGAAATACATAATATTTTAATTTTAATAACTATTTTGTTAATTTATAGAATACCAATGATGCCCAGAAATGCAAGAGAAGTTTCGGTAATAGAAGTGTACAAGTGTTGAGTTGACATTTTTGACTTCATCGTCACGTGAAACTCTGCTGGAGAACAGATAATGGATAAACTGGGGCTTCTGTGACTAATCTCTGTGTTTTATTAAACATTAAAATTCAACCGCAATAGCAGATTAGGAATTTAATTAATTGTAATTAGTTCTTAATCTAATCAAATCCGAATTGTCAGTTCAGTCAGTTTGTTCTTCCGTTTGCGGTATCGATATCTCGGTGGCGGTGCAGTGATTTGGATCTCTCTCTTCTTCAGGTTTGAAATACATAATATTTTAATTTTAATAACTATTTTGTTAATTTATAGAATACCAATGATGCCCAGAAATGCAAGAGAAGTTTCGGTAATACAAGTGTTGAGTTGACATTTTTGACTTCATCGTCACGTGAAACTCTGCTGGAACTACTGGAGAACAGATAATGGATAAACTGGGGCTTCTGTGACTAATCTCCGTGTTTTATTAAAATTCAACCGCGATAGCAGATTAATTTAATTAATTGTAATTAGTTCTTAATCTAATCAAGTCCGAATTGTCAGTTCAGTCAGTTTGTTCTTCCGTTTGCGGTATCGATATCTCGGTGGCGGGGCAGTGATTGGGATCTCTCTCTTGCTATAAACTGGTACTTAATGTTTACAATCACTTCAGCCATTTTACTTTGTTGACATTTTTTTTTACTAATGACATTGACAGTGTAATAATGTTTAATTAGCGCTAGCTGATTAGCAAGGAAAGGAATGTCCCTGCTGAGGCCAGTGTGAATCCTTAAGGTCAAACTGGAAAGCATCCGATATAATTTAAATCCTGCATTTTCTTCATCGACTGAAAGTTTCAGTCATCAATTAATCCTTCGGTGAGTCACTCGTTTTCTTTGGATGTAATTAAATTGCCAGTATAAAAGAAAATACTTGAATGATTTTGGCTTTCAATTAGGCTTGCTAAGCCAGCAATTTAAGCAGCATGTGTGCCATTCCTACATTCACATTACCGCAGGAAATGATGTATGAGTTAATTGGTTTTTGATTGAAGAAGGATAATAATAAGGCTGAATAATGTTCGGTCATGACATAAAGGTCAATTAGGTGGGGATGACGTTGGCAGTCATTACAATTAAGCTTCTGGGTTAAAATTAGGTGGGTGGTAATAATGCTCGTCATGGTCGTGTGACCTGGGTGTGGTACGCTACTTTAGCCAGTACTTTTTTAGCAAAAAGGATTGAGAATTGGACTGTCGTAGTATTACTTGCTCAAAGCTAAGCCTCTGGGAGGAATATTTACATAAATCAAATCTAGACGTCATGTGGATTTTAAATATGACATTGTGCAATTCAAGACCCTTTAATTCCCCTCCGGGTGATTTAGTAGATGATGGAGCAAAAATTACAGTATTACAATTACGGCATAAAATGTGCAATCCTCAGAAAAATTATTTTCACTCACTCTGTAACTGCGAACCAAAAGTGTCCAGTCTGAATTCAGTTTTTTTAAATTAACTTTAGGTTCCATCTACTTAGCAGCCATGAATTCTCATCGACTGGAGCGGGCTGATGCGACGACATTAACCCCAAAACAGGCAGAGACACGGGATTCCCCAACCTCTCCGCGTAGCAGTCCTCAAAGTCAGCATTCCCAGGAGTCGGAACTAGAGTTCATGACCGATGGGTACGGTTCACCGGTTGGATCCCTCGGATTTGCATCAAAGTTTGATAGACGCCGAACGTTTAGGTAAATTCCCAAAAATTAGATTAATTAGAAAAATTACTTGACCTAGAAATAGTTTAATGTAACGTACATGTTACGTTAAGGGAATGGAGATTTTTTTAGGGACAGTTTTAGAAACAGAGTACCGATTGATTACAAAGAATTAATTGTTGGTCACGCGAACTTCTGTGCTTATGATTTATCAAGTGATAATCCTATCATGTGCTTGAAGTGCTAATTGACTCTTTTTGTTTTTTTTACTGTCTTGCGGGTATTGTTGGTGATGGTGGTTTTTCGTTTCATTAGGAATTTATCCGAATCACATGAAGATATGGAGTGCAGGTAACACAGAGTCAAATGGCTCTGGATTCTCATTAGCTGTTGTTGCACTTTAGTGTTTTTTAGCTTGGAGTTTATGGAATTTGAACTCATTGCAAAATCCTAACTTGACCATGGCCCTTCCTCACCCGCCGCTTCCTCCTTTGATTGCTTAGCACACAAAACCTAAGTAGTGCTAAAACAATAGGTTTGTGGATAATACTTCTCCGTCTTCACCCACCCTCTAACAACTCCTGTTGCTCCAGCTCCAGTCCTGTCCAAGCTTCGCAATTTCTCTAGGTTTAGAAACCAAATTCTCAGTTTCGGTTATCAGCTTTTTACACGCTTCCGTTGTTTGGTATTTCCCACTGTCATTTACTAATTCTCACGTAACATTTCGACGAATTTTGCTTAAGTGCTTCTCAACGTCGAAAAAGCCGGAACTATATTCCTTTCTAGAGTACGGTGACAGAAAAATAATTAATCTGAAAATGGATATCTGTCCTCCGCGACGACATTCATTACAATCTACAACATCCGAGTGAGTCAGATATTTTGAAGCGTAACAACATTCGGCATGCGGGTTCGGCAGAGAACAAATTTTCAGCTTCATACCGCCTAATTCGATTCATGCAAAATTCAAAATGTGCTTGAATCGTTAAGCTGCCATTCTTTAAAGGATAACTTTAGAGCTTTTTTTCCGCAAAAGTGCAAACTTTTGATTCAAGTCCTGAATAATTAAGAACGCACATTAATGAGGTTTGTATGAATGCGATAATTAAAAATGCAAAACAGTTTTACGCGTTTTCGTTCAGTTGTTCGAGACTGATTTGAAAAGACAACCAACCGTTACCGGACTACATACTTTTCCGACTCGAATTGCTTGGTTTTGATCTGTATATCCTTCACTTTGGATTAATAGTTGAAGAGTTATACCATGAGACCACTTGGCCTCTTTTTTAGCACAATGAGTTACTTATTGCCTCACCTCAAGTTATATCAAATTCACTCGAATGTCAATACAACTCAAATATGCTTCCTTTCTTCATCGAATCTGAATTTTGCAGGGTGTCAGTAGGTATACTTTTAGTTGAATCAAAAGGATTTATGGGGGTTGGGGGTGTTACCCCGTTCCGACTGGCAGTAACGGAATGGAACAATTCTATGGAATTTCTCATGTGCCCAATGAATGTGAACGAAAGAAGAAGGAGAACAATGCAAAAGTGTTGTAACAAGAATTCCCAATCTTGCGATTCGGAAAAGAAAGTGGAGTGAGATGTCAGTCTCGGACTCTCAGGTCTCAAGTACTCAAGGCACTTCCATTTAGTAGACCAATTAAGTTCGCTAAAATTAATTGGTGCCAAATGGTCTTCGAAAAGTTTTTGAGTCGGTGGGGGTCAGAGAGGCCCTTGACGAGAGACTCCTCCTCTTCCTCCGGTTCAAGTAATGTTAGCTGGGAAGAGGAGGGAGAAGGGGCGGTCTTTCGAAGTCGGAAACGATCAGGCACTTGGCCGTAAGTCACACTCACTATAGATCAATTTAACTAAATAAAATAAATTTATTAGGGTTCCAAGTTAAAAAAAAATTAAAATCCGGATTTTATTCGACAGGTCGATTTGGTGGGTCTATATTTACAACAGTAAAATTCGTATTTGCGGAGCCTATCGTAATTGTGTTTTTCACAAAATGAGTGTCTTTTTACAAAAATTCAAGCCATATCGATCAGCCGAAATTCACAGAACCGGCTAGCAATGTGGCTTAATTAGTTAACTTGGTTCAGTGTAGCTGATCCCAATGAAAATGCAATTGCATTCACCTACAGTAAACTGCCTGACGATTTAAAAAGAACATAATGTTCAAGGGTTTGATCCGGTTTACTACGAATTTTTCAAAACTAGGTGCTGGGAATTTAAAAAAAAATTATTATTCGAACTCTTTTATTGGCTTGGTTAATTTTTAGCAATAGCCAAATAATAAACAGAGTAAAAATGGCATTTTTGTGATAGTGTTTTTGAGTTGCGAGCTAACTTCTATGAAATCATTTTTTATTAAATTCGACGGTTGGAGGATTTGCATAGACGCTGAGTGAATGCAATGATTTCGGCAGGAAGCGTGACATAAGCGTTGCCTTATTTCACGAATAATGGGCAGCGGTACTGGAAAATTGGACGAGTGCGTTGCATTTAATTACACGAAGCTTTCGATAATTTTCATTTCTCTGCACTAATATTTTAACTTTGATATCAATGTTTGTTGCCTTAATGTTGTGACTCCCCACGTGTGTAATTTTTTTCAGATACTTTACAGATTTCTGATTATTTACGACTCTCTGTTAATTAATTTTCAGACGGACGAGATCCCTCAACGCTCCGAGTCCGATTCAGCAGTTTGGGCCATGTGGGCGTATTATGAAAAATTCAGCAATGGTCATGTAAGTTTAAAGATCTTGTACAGGTTGGCGTAAGTCTCGTTACATTAGACTAACTAGCTATGTTTGATTCCTTTTCCTGCCTGAACCCTGAGGATTATTTTGATTGTTGACGAAACATTCTCCATATTTAGATTTCTCTAATTAAATTCTCAGGCTATTATAAATCGTGGTGGTAGAAGTAGAATTTTGTATTCAACTCCGGTTTCCCCATTGTTGACGTACATCGATGGACTTAACGTGTCTGGGAAGTTATTTTGTTGTTGACTGCTTCTTTCCATATAGGCTTGTGGTGTTTTTCCGTGGGGAAATCCATTGTTCCATTCCCAGATTTCGAGGTCAACTCCCTCCTTAAGCTTTCAACAAAGAAGGAAAAGCGAGAGTGGAATGTTGGGAATTCTAATTGTTGTTTTTGTGTTGTCATAGGCAAATTCAAGACCCTGCATTCCAACGACTCACCTGGTACAAGACGCCACTCACGGTTCTCGTTATCAAGAAGACAAGAGACATATCCGTCCTTGATCCCTTCGTCCAACTTACTAAGTGGCTCATTGAGGTATGGACGAGGGAGAGCAAAGGATTTATTAAAAATGGATTATGTCTGAACATTTTTGAATCGTGCGAAGATTTAATGAATTGTGACGTTTTTCTGTATGAAAGTCGTTGAAACTAAAATATATTTAACCACTATTCCTCGGTAAACCCTGAGAATGAATGTGGTTTCTATTTATTACGCTTATTTTCTTATCCAATAATTCTGTTAGTGCTTGCAGTTTTGTGGGCATTGGTTAATGAATTTCTGTTTAAATTATTTACTTTAAAACGTTTTGTTGCAGGAGAAATGTATGGTTGTACACGTAGAGGAAGCGGTTTTGAATGATTCAGCTCTGAATGACAAAGATGAATTTACCAGAGTACGAGAGAAGGTGCAGATATTTCGGGAAGGAAGAGATGATTTAACGGACAAGATTGATTTTATTATTTGCCTTGGAGGAGATGGCACGCTGCTATACGCTTCATCCCTTTTCCAGAAATCGGTGCCACCAATCATGGCGTTTCATTTAGGATCACTTGGCTTCCTCACGCCATTCCTCTTCGATGATTTTCAGGAACAAGTGAACAATGTTCTTCAGGGTAAGGGCTGTACTTGAGGAACAATAATAATTGTTCATCAAGAACTTGAATTGTTCAAGTTCAATTAAATAATACATCATACTAATAATTGTTCCAATCTAATAGGTAACGCCGCCTTGACTCTTCGAAGTCGTCTAAAATGTATGCTAAAACGGCGCCACTCTTTGGAAGGAGTCAGTCAAGCCACAACTTCCGAAATGGTAAATGGACATGAAAACGGTATAAATGGGCATACTGAAAGTGAGCGACCGGACGCTCTCAGTTTCTTGGTACTCAACGAAGTGGTTGTGGACCGTGGGCCAAGTCCATATCTCTCCAATTTGGATCTCTTTATTGATGGGAAGCATGTGACGGTAGTACAAGGAGATGGGCTGATCGTATCAACCCCTACAGGAAGCACTGCTTATGCAGTCGCCGCGGGAGCCTCCATGATCCATCCTTCTGTTCCAGCTATCATGATCACCCCAATCTGCCCGCACTCACTCTCGTTCAGACCAATCGTTGTACCTGCAGGGGTGGAACTAAAGGTTAGAGTGCTATGCAAATTTAAACATACGAAATATTTGGCAAACTTTTTCTAAAGTTTTTATGCTTTTGTTTGAAGATTAAGATCTCTCCGGACAGTCGTAACACGGCCTGGGTGTCATTTGATGGAAGAAATCGACAGGAAATCAAGCATGGAGATGCGTAAGTTAAAACCATTTAGATCATTTTAATCTAAAAGTTTAAAATACTTCTAGAAATGCCTACAAAGTTATTGTAGAAAAACTGCCGTTCTATATGAAACAATTTTACTTTTGGCCACAATAGTAGAGACATTTTGTTTTACGCTTTCAATAAATATCTGTAATTAAAGTAATTTGAAGCATTTTAATGATTGTATTCAAAATTAAAATCAAAATTAATATAAAAACTAATAGAAGATTTTTGGTCAATATGATTTTTATTTACAGCTTATCAGTCACGATGTCTGTGTATCCAGTTCCATCAATTTGTTCCCAAGATCAGATTCAAGATTGGTTTGACTCTCTTGCCGACTGTCTTCAGTGGAACGTGAGAAAGAGGCAGAAGACATTTGATGAAGCGGAGGACAGTTCGGACAGTTAAATTGAACACTGAGCAGTCTTTTTAAGAACGAAAGGGTCAAGTCGTCATTTAGAAGAATTAGAAGTCACCCAGCAGGCGGTGACCCAGGCAGACGGAAATACATTTCAGAAGTTTCAAGTATTCTAATTAATTTAATTTTCTACCGAATTTCTCTTACAATCGACAAAACGTGAAATGTCATTTTGGCGTGGGTGAAGCAAAGATTCGTTGAACCTATTAGGGGAAAACAAAATTTTGGCTGAAAAGCTTTTTTAAATCATCTTCATCGTATTTCGAGATAAACTATAAAATAAAATCGACAGTATAATTGGCACAAATTATATGACTTGTATTTGTTTTCGTTCACAAGATGTGAGGGCGTGACCCTTGACCTTACTTTAAAATTCGGTGAGAACGGTCATTCGGTTCGGTGAAAGTTACGGAAATGTAGCAGAGGGCCGAGGGGCGTGGTAGTTTTTTTGCCTAAAAAAAGTTAGGGGAAAGTATTTGTTTTGACGCTCTCCTGTCAAAATTTTATTTTGGTAATTTTATTTTTAAACGTAAATGACATGGAGTTTGTAGAATTAATTAAAGCCCCTAAAGTTGACAATGTCATCCTGCGACGACCACTTTTCCCAAAGATTGAAGGTACCCTTTGTATCACTGGACATCACCTGATCCTGTCTTCCAGAAAGGAAGATGCACAAGAATTTTGGGTAAGGTCGAACAGCTGATGCTGTCAACTAACGCCCTACGTAATTAAAGTACAACTTGTGTGTAGTCTAATAACATGAGACATGGCGTGTGTTTTTGCAGGTCATGTTGATTACTTGCGGTTAATTTTTCTTTTTAGCTTTTACATCGTAACGTGGATGTAATTGACCGAAAATTGGCGCAGCCGCAATTCAGCGGCGGATCCCTTATAGTGAAATGCAAAGACTTCTCAGTGATTACGCTTGACATTTCTTCCACTGAAGACTTCCATAACATCGCTGATTCAATTGAAGCTCTGTCCAATTTGGGTAAGACAAGTAAATCAATAACGAAGTTACTAAACTGCTGGATAATAAAACTCACGATAGCGTTAAATGCATTGTTTGCCAGATGTCCCTGGGCTCTTATATCCGTTTTTCCATCGATCACTACAACCAATCGTCGAAGACGGTTGGTTTGCTTTTACCGTTGAATCAGAATTTTCCAAATTGATCCTTAAAACAGATGAATGGAGGATCTCTTATGTCAACAAAGACTACAAGGTTTGGAAGAAAAACTAAACATTGGTATCTCGTTTATTTAATAACGTTTTAACGGTGGACGCGGTCGACTTTGTTTAATAGATCTGTGAATCGTATCCAGAGGCTGTAGTGGTTCCGAAATCTATTCCAGACGAGGTCATCGTAACAGCAGGTTGGAAATTATTTTAACTTGGATTTTAAATTGTTATATTTTAAATTAGTAAATTCGCTGACGAAAATATTTTCACCGTTGTCGTATTAATTGCAGCGACATTTCGCCAAGGAGGACGATTTCCCGTTCTTTCATACCGACACGACAATGGATCTGTTCTTTTGAGAAGTGGTCAACCTTTGGTGGGGCCAAGGTATTACAGCGTATTTCAACAGTAATACTTCAGGGTCATCAACTAGACTAGAGCTCAAAAGCGTTCAGTAATGTCCCGTTCCTTGTTCTTTGAAATTTCTACGTCATGATCACCAGCTAATTCTATGAGTGCTGCAGCAATATCAGCCCAAGAAATTCTTGACATGGTTTATTCAAAATATGTATTTTATTCATAATATATATATATTTTTTTTTGTTTGGATCAAGCGGTAAGCGATGCAAGGAAGACGAACGTCTTATAAACGCAGTTCTTGGTCCAGGCAAGAGAGGTTATATCGTGGATACGCGGACACAAACGCTAGCTCAAACAGCGAAGGTAGAGAGAAGTCCTTTCAACCCAATTCTCCACACGCTATCTTTCCATTTCTCACTTTCTTTTGTTGCTTGGCTGTCGTCTGTGCCTGCCGATATTATCGTCTGCCACTGCCAAATTGTGAACAGAAGTTACGCAATTTCTTCATCTGGTTTACTTATTTTTGGAACTTTTTCTCTTTCTCTAACTTCTTATGTGTCTCTCAACTCTTAATTTAACAACTAAAGAAAGTGGGATTTGGGTTTTGTGTGGATGAATTCACTTCAGGTTGTATTTGATTGGCAGTCCCGTGGTGGCGGATTTGAGCTCGAGGTCCATTATCCGCAATGGCGACGTGTCCACAAGCCAATAGATCGGCACCATAATCTACTCGACTCCCTGGCAAAACTTATAGAAGGTAAGTGAACCAGAATAAAAAAAAACTGGAATCTCAATAGAAAAATTATGAAAAACAGCGGAAACGAATTGTTTTTCTGCAAAACCATTATTAAGAAGCGATTTTAAATTGTTGTTTTAGGGTGTAATGACACAAATGGGACAATGGACAGATGGCTCAGTCGCCTAGAAGGTTCCAACTGGTTGAGCAACGTAAGGGATACTCTGAATTGCGCATGCCTCGTTGCGCAGGTAAGTAATTTCTGTAAAGTTTACTTAATTTTTTTTAATTACGAGTGCTTTGATGCCAATAGATCGGCACCATAATCTACTCGACTCCCTGGCAAAACTTATAGAAGGTAAGTGAACCAGAATAAAAAAAACTGGAATCTCAAAAGAAAAATTATGAAAAACAGCGGAAACGAATTTTAAATTGTTGTTTTAGGGTGTAATGACACAAATGGGACAATGGACAAATGGCTCAGTCGCCTAGAAGGTTCCAACTGGTTGAGCAACGTAAGGGATACTCTGAATTGCGCATGCCTCGTTGCGCAGGTAAGTAATTTCTGTAAAGTTTACTTAATTTGTTTTAATTACGAGTGCTTTGAGTCAGCGATATAACGGTTGACTTCGACTGATATTTCCTAGCAAAATATTCATCACAAATTTTGTATTAATACAGTGTCTGGATCAAGACAATCTGAGTGTCCTCGCCCACGGTTCTGACGGAACAGACACGACGTTGACCGTCACTTCATTGTCTCAGGTCATTCTGAACCCTGACTGCAGGACCATTCGAGGATTCGAGGTGATTCAGTTACACAGGATGAAATTACATTGTACAAGGAATTGCTAGAAACATTATTTAAAACACAGGCTCTAATTGAACGCGAATGGATCCAAGGTGGTTACCCATTTGGAAGTAGACACTTTCATTCAGTCTACGCTTATTCCGCCTCCACTCTTAAAAATCCAAAACGGAAGTTTGCTGGTGAGTAAATATTGATATCAAGTCAATTCTACAATTCCTCTATTATTTTATTTTTTATGAAAACAAGACCCTGGAAGGCCCCTATAGCCAATGGGAGTCTGTTTAAATTCGTCTAGAAATTCTTTAAGATCGTATGAATTTTTTTAACTTATAAAAACCTGGTTAAAAACGTAAGAAACAACAATTAAATGGGTGGGTCACCCTTCCCACCCTCGGAAACCCTCAGCTCAAAATTTAATGCAAAGTGTAGTTAAATTCTAGAGACTGCAACCTACTCAGGGTTGCCAAAGCTTCGCTTGGACCCTTATAGGGGTCCACACGAAATAAATTGCATTAGTAGAAGCCCTCGCGATTCCTTCTGAGGATCTTCACTTAGTTTCTAAATAAAAGCTCCTGTTTAATTTTGCTCTCCTTTAACTTCAACAAATGATCTCAGTTTAGGTTTGATACATCGATCAAAAATCGCCTTACTTTATGTGTTATCGAACTTTGTTCATCGATGGATTTCGTAAAAAGAACCGCATGAAAATTAAATGTTCACTTTTGTTTCGTTCATAGGTGCACCCACATTCCTTTTGTTCCTCGACTGCGTTTGGCAACTGTTTTCTCAGTTTCCGTGTAGCTTCCAATTTCAAGAAAATTTTTTGATCACAATCTTCAATCATTCCTATGCTTCACAGGTTAGAGACAATTTACATTGAAAGATCCTTCACGAGACATTCGTTCGAATCTTCTCATGCATGTGTGCTCTTTTTTTTTTAGTATGGCACCTTCGTCGGGGACAATGTAGGGGAAAGGGAAGCACTGGAACTACGTCAGCGAACAGTGAGTCTCTGGTCATACCTGAATCGGACAGATGTGATTCAAACTTTCATGAATCCGCTTTACGAACCTAATGCATCAGTTATCTGGCCTTCCGTGGCACCCCCGTCTGTGGTGAGTGTCCCTAAACACCGTTCTATTATAATTTAACTTTGATACTTGACTTAACGGTTTTTGTTAGATTTTGTGGTCGGGATTATATCTTCGGTGGGTTGTCGATCAGTCACCAGGTCAAAAAGTTTGGGCCGAAATGGGAGCCATGAAACGAAACGAAAATGAACTTCGGAAACGCGCAGCGAAATTGAGAAAAGAGCTTTTAGAATTGGAGAAAAAAATCAACGAGAACGGGGAATCAGATACTAACAAATCGTGATTCATTAATTTATCAACTTAATTACGTAATTACGTTAAGTAAAGGAAAGGGTTTGTCACTGTGAAGTGAATATGCTTAATTCAGAACAATAATTAATTATTCTTGGGAATAAGTTTTTGGCATTTTTTTTTCTCATGTCTGTTTTGCAGCTTTGTTTTGGCGACATCTCGCGTAAAAACTGTCTGCTTGAAGTACGGCAGGAATTTTTGATTCCCCGACTCTGTTCTGCTTTTTTTTTTGTTTTCTCATGGAAATTGCATTAGAAAAAAAGAGAGCGAAAAAATCCTTCCAGTCCTTTCTGAAATAGTCATCGTCGAGGCAAGACATAAGAGTGTCCGTGTCCAAAGTTTTCGGCAGTTATTCCTCATTTGTCCATTGACACTTTGCAGGTCAAGAGGTCATCGAGTACTCTCTTTGTCTTTCCGCTCTTCATCTTCAGCGCCAACGAGCACTACATTCAAAAGTTATTCAGCCCTACTTAATTTAAGTGGTGTATTAATCTATAGTAGGAAACCGCTAAGGCTAATTCAACAAACTATACATCATGACCGAAACAAAAACGTGAGTTTCATTGACACATTCTTTGTTTTAAATTAGTCTTAATTCTCGATTTGGTTTTTGATTTATGACGAAAGGGGAATGGAATCATTGCGTGCAACTCACCTGACATGACGTTGAAGTTTCAATAATTTTGTATCGATTTTTTTTTTCGTTTCAGAACATTATTGACGCCAGCAGGCAAATGGGCCCAACGCAATAATATCCTTCTCCTTACAATTGCCGTGGAAGACTGTGTGGATCCCATTATTAAGCTAGAACCCACCACTTTCTACTTTCGTGGCACTGGAGGCTCAGACAAGAAAGAATACGAACTGACCGTAGAGCTCAACGGTGAAATTGACCCTGAAGCGTCGAAGCATATTATTCTAGGGAGAGAAATTGAATTTACTCTCAAGAAGGCCAAGGAAGGTTATTGGCCGAGGTTAGTATTTTATCTAATAATTTTTTTAATGTTTAATAATATTTCAAAATTTTAACAAAATTTTTACTTTGCAGGTTGACCAAAAGCACATCAAAACAACATTGGCTCAAAATTGATTTCGGTAAATGGAAAGAAGAGGATGAGGTATCAGATGAAGAGGAAGGTGGGTTCGGTGGTGGTGGCATGGGTGGAATGGGGAATATGATGGGAGGAATGGGTGGCATGGGAGGAATGGGCGGTATGGGAGGAATGGGTGGCATGGGAGGTCCAGGAGGTGGTGACATGGATTTTGAAAAGGTATTCAAACTGAAACGAATCACACAAGGATTCATCTACTTTTTAACGATGACGAGGACGTGACGAACACTAACTGGTTTTTGTTTTCAGATGATGCGTGAAATGGGTGGAATCGGTGGAATGGGAGGCCCTGGAGGAAAACCTGGTTTGGACGATTTGGATGAGCCTGAAACAGATTCAGACGATGAAGCTCTGCCCGAACTCGAGTAGAAACGTTAATCCTTTCCATTTTTCTATATTATAAAAACAAATATCTTATTGTTAGATCTACATGTAATTACTAATTAATAACGTAAATAATTAGTAATCACTTGAGTAAACTGTTCATTCTTAAATTTCCAGTCCAGGAAACTCATCAAAACTCCTCAATTATCAATAAACTCCTCCCAGTTTCCGCAATCCCAACTAATTGTGATCTAGATTTGTTATCAGTTTCATTTACTTTTGAATAAGTCGCTTTTTATTCAACTTTTTCCACGGTTTTTCAGACAGGTTTCCACTGACTCGACTTCGTTTGGAGTGTTTCATCAAGGGACACATTTGTAGTGGGGGGAAGGGTAACGTCCCTGCAATTGATTGCGGAAAGTGTTAACAGGTTTTTAGAGTGGGAGGGGTAGGGGACCGTGAGAATTTTTAATTTAAGGTCAGTTGTCTGAACCATCTCCATAATCTCGTTTTCCCACGTTGAGACGATCGGGAGCCGCTGTGGTGTTGAAACCAAGGATTCTTGCATCAACCTTCTGCATCTTTCCTTTTTTCCCTTTCTTACCCTTTACCTAATTAAACCACAATGAAATATTAGCATAAATTAATAAGGAGATTAGATTCATTATGCACTACTATACCTCTTGAAATTCAGCTGTTGGTGGATTGGCAGTGGAAGCTGGACGGTAGAGATTGTCCTCGAAGCCCTTTGTTTCTTTCCCACTTCCACTTCGGGAATTCTTCCAGCGTGATCGTTTCTCTAAAAACTGGCGGCCAAATTCTCGTACTTCCTTCCCATCTCCCAAGTACGATCTAATAATTAAAAAGTAGAGAATCCTGAATTAAAATCCAGTAACTAATAATTAGACTCCAAACAATGATAAATTATATGATCGTAGGTAATTAATTTCTATTCAAATTCAAGAATATGTTCGAATTTCACAAAAGTAGAACCCAGAAGTTTACGTTGAAATGGATTTTTTTAGTTCACGGAAGATTTTGTTGCGATAAAAAAAGTTGTAATTCTGGAAAATTCATGAAAGTTCGGTAGTTCTTTTAGAGCGGTTTTTATAAGACTGACCTAAAACGCACCCCTACAACTTTAATAAATTAGTAATCAAAACGTTAGCTGCTTTCTATTTACCTTACGTAGTCGTTGACTTCAAAGGGTGATTCAACTTCCTTGAGAAAATTGATAAAAGTGGGAATATCTACGGTGCCGGCAAATTGCTGAACGGTTTCATAGCACCATTGTGTAAAAGGGTCTTCCGTTGCTTCGGCGCCCTCTTTTCGGCTACTGCCATCTCCAACGCTTAGCCCGTGATCTTGGATCAGCTTGAGAAATGAATCCTCCGGGTCTTTCGTTCCTGCCCCTTTCCCGCCATAAGTGGAATGTCCAGGAGCCTTGTTCGTTGAAGCAGGAGCTGAAGCAGGCAGTGGTTCAGTTTCCCATTTTTTCCGCCCATCTTCCCAGGCTCCACTTCCATTTCCCTTCTGCGCAGGCGCCGGTGGAGCATTCAGCGAAGCTCGATTAGCCCAGGTCAAAGTCGCGTTCCATGTTTGTTGCAAATTGTGTTGACGATTCTGCAATTCCTTTTCACGTCGTTTCTCCTCTAACTGAAATTATTGAAAACAAAAACAAATGGGCGTTAGTTTTAAACAAACCTCTTATCCTGGGTTATTAATGAGGCTGTCCGCGAATGCTCAAAAAAGATACAACTTTCCAACATTCTCCTCTAACTGAAATTATTGAAAACAAAAACAAATGGGCGTTAGTTTTAAACAAACCTCTTATCCTGGGTTATTAATGAGGCTGTCCGCGAATGCTCAAAAAAAGATACAACTTTCCAACACACGAAACTAACCTAACAATGGAAGATGATCAAAAGCAATCCGCCGATCATATTCATTTTGTTTGTGTACGTTATTTAGCCATCATATTTAAGAACTTTTATCGTAAAATTAGTCGTTGAGCGCGCGTTTATGTAAAATTTAGAAGATTTTCTGAAGACAAATTCAGTATAGGCATTTTCTGTTGGAACAGAGAATTTTCCAGAATGTTCTGACAAAAAGAGAAAGAAATAAAACGCGAATTTCTGTCCAATACACAAAACCCCATTTTGAAATTCTATTCCAAAAATCATCTGAATTTTGTATTAAAAAAAATGAATAAATATTACGCTCACGATTAATTTTATCATCAAAGCGTAAATATGATGACTTCGCAGCATAATTGAAAACGGTCATGATCGGCCGTGTTGAACAAAATACTTCATGACATATAACTAACTTGGAAGCATCGCATCAGTACCTTCGCAGCCTCTTCAGCTTGAATTTCAGCCAAACTTTTGATAGGAAGCGATTGCTGTGGAGGAATTGGTTGAGCCCAGGTAAGACTCATTCCACTCTTCGCTTGTTGTTCTCGTTGACGCTCTCGCGCTTCCTCTTCTTGCTTCTTCTTTAAAGCCAATTGCTGAGCCCTTCGCGTCTCCATCTGTAGGGTTTCCTCTTCCTGAATTTCAAGAAATGTCCGTGGAGCCTGTGACCCATTCCCAGTATTCCACGGCATCTTTTGTTGCTGTTGTTGAAGTTGGAATTGTTGCTGCTGAATTTCCTGCATTTTCTTCACTTGCATTTCTTGTTGAAGCCGTCGCTCTTCACGGCGTTTCTGTTCTTCCGCTTCCATTTGAACACGACGTTCTTGCTCCTGCCTTTCACGTTCTCTCTCTCGCTCTCGTTCCTCCTCACGTTCCTTCTCCAGCCGCGCCTGTTCTAAGCGTTGTTGCTCAAGTCGCTGTTGTTCAACTCGTTGTTGTTCTAATTTTTGGAGAGCCTCCCTCTGTTTTTCAAGTGCTCTTTCTTGTTCCATTCTCTGCCGAGCAAGTTCCTGCTGCTGAAGCCTCTGTTGTAAAGCTAACTCCTCGCGCTGACGAGCCAATTCGGCAGCAGCAATTTGCTGTTGTTGCATCAGTTCCTGTTCAATCAACAATGGAAATAAAACTTCGAAATCACGTGAAAGCAAACCATAAAATGTGAACTGGATGCAATATGGTGGTGTCATAGTTCCGTTTAAATTAAGAAAACTCCAATTCTTACTTCATAAGCCCGTTTCTGCTCTTGTTCCATTTCAATTCTCTTTTGTTCCTCAATTCGTTTACGAGCTTCTTCTTCTTCCTGGATACGTTTCCGCTCTAATTCCTCCTCCTTCTTTTTTCGCGCCAGAAGCTCTTCCTCTGCCTTCATTTGCTGAAGCTTCAAGTACTGTTCTCGGTAGTCCCACAGTGGATTCCCAGCACTAGCCGATGTTGTTGGGATAGTAGGCATTTGTTGGTTCCAAGAGCCGGGCTGGGCACCAGGTCCCCAACCATTGCCCCCTCCTGATTTCATTCCAACGTTTTGTCCATGAGCATTTGTCATGCTGGTGAGTTGATGAAGGAGAGATTGAATTGGGTCGACTATCATTCCGTCATTCTAAAATGACAAAAGTAAACCATTTAGAGGTCGACTAGCACGGAGACAATGAAACAAGAATGCTTTTAAAATCAATCCACAAGGTGAAGCTAGGATTATAATATTAATGCTTATTGTTTATACCGGTTGACTGGGTGCGGCAGGCGGAGCATTCGGGTTTCGATATTCGCCTCCCTTCTCCTGACTTTTGAGCTGCGTGTGTCTTTGGAAGAGTGTTTGGAGGTCAAAAGGTGAACTTTCAGGCGCACCCAATCCCATTCCCCCACCTGCTTTTACCATGTTATTTAGAAGAAGCTGAGCTTGTTGGAACTGAGCAGTTGTGGAATTGACAGAAGGATTTCCAGGGGCAGATTGAGACCAGCCTTCAGTTTCTTTACGAGTCTGACCTTGTAGCGCACTGCAAAGCGAACCAAAATGCACTAATGCTGTAATGTGTCAATCCCAACCAAATGTTGTTCCAATAATTATTCATACTTGAGAAGGTACTGCTGTTGCTGCTGCTGGAACAGTTGTTTCTGATGAAATTGGGGATGACCAGGATGAATGGGTTCAACCATAAGGGGATCTAAGGCACTCGTTCCATTATTCCCATCCTAATAACATACCAAATTACCATTATAAACTTTCTTGAAACTCTAATTTCCATATCATCTGTTTACCTGTAGCGGTGGGGGTGTAATGGTATCCGGCTGATTGACAAATGGATTTCTTCCGTATAGTTTTCCCATTTCCGAGAGTGTAATGAATATTTTATCGCACTCCCGTCTCAAGTACAGTCCACCAGAAAAGTATCCCTGACTGAGCCACAGGGACATTTCGGAAGAGATGAAGGGACCTTGGACATTCCCTTGGGGATCTCTATAGAACCAAATTTCAGGAGAACCAATTGACGGAGGAAGAGGAGGAGGAGTTGAAAGTTGTTGCACTATTGGAACACTGGAACTTCCGGGGACAGACGTCAGGGAAGTTGGTATTGAAGGGACGACAGGAGGAAGAGAGGCTTCCCTAACGTGGTGAACTATTGCAGCATCGTCCTCGATTAACTTTGCCACTAAACTGTCAGCGTCTTCACTCATGCTATCAACATAAAACAAAAACTCAACAAACTAGTTTTTCGAAACGATCATTTCCAAACGTTAATACCTGCGGTAGTGTTCTTCGTTTACTGGTTTTCGCGGGGGCTGTGATGGGGGTGGGTCCTGTGACTTCTTAACCTCCGACTGTGACCTGTGGTTTTCTTTTGCTACAGGCTTGACCTCATCCTTGGCAGGCTGTGGGGGTGGGGAGTCAGCAGAGGGCTTCGGTTTGCTGGGTTTGGAACGAGAACGAGGTGGGTCCAGGGGTTCCTCCTCCTGTTCCTTGATGATGGCGTTTGGGTGAGTATAACCAATATCTCGCTCTGTCTTCTTTTGTACTCTGTCATGTTGAGATCCAGTGGAGTGAGAGGAGTCTTCCTTCCCTGCGTCCTTTATTTGGTCTCCGCCCTCCGATCGACGACTCAGCTCAAAAGCATTCGTCTTGGCACTGTAGCGGTCTTCGTCATGAAACGCCCCGCTTGCGTCAAACGTTCCACTTTCTTCACTCGGATTGTCCTTTGCCCTGCGTCACCAATATATACGTTAGAGATAATCCGGTTTAAACTTAAAACTGCAAGTAATCCGAATCTAATCTGAATGAAAGGATCATTTATCGCTATTTTCAGGTTTTCTAATTTCATCGGAAACGTGAAAGTAAGTGGTAATGGCGAGAATTGTTATCCAAAAATTAATACGGCTGTTCCAATGTCGTCGTACTCGTACTACAATCTGTAGATGAAAGTTGAGCACTAAGAAGGTAGGTATTCAATAGTAAAGTCCTTCGTTGTTTCCGAATTCGAAGAATGATTGTTAAGGTTTCATTTGAATTCTATCACAGCGTTCAAAATTTGTGTTAGCAGCAACCTGGTGTACTGAATCCATTAATCTTCAAATGGATACCGAGCGACACCCCAATAAATTTCCCTTACCAGTAGGAAACAGGAATCGGGGTTGTGCCACACCAAAAAATTAGGACAACTATGAAGTTTTTTTCTTTTAAGATTAAGTCTAACTGGCTTACCATTCAGGGAGATCTTGCGTCCCATCGTCACTCCAACTTTTATGGACTCGTCGATTGTTCGATCTGGGTGGTGTGTACTCTTCCTCGTCTTCCCTTCTCCAGCGCGGTTTGTTCCTCCACCCGTCATCACCTTCATCAAACCGACCTCCGCCTTTGGAATATGAATCCGAATTCCGATTTCTCCAATTCCCACCACCACCACCACCACCACCGCGATTGTTCTCGGCTTCAGGTGGACTTCCAGAAAGACCATTTCGCTCTCTATCGGGAACCCAATTTCGTTCATGGGCACTCAATGACCTTGAGAACGGATGCTGTTGACGAAAGCGCGGGTCTTCCTCCTCATGCGGCCGAGCGTAATACCCACCGCGACCCCCTCGTCCACCTCCACGACCCCCGCGATCAATACCACGACCCCGAGGAGTAAACCCACCTCCACGACTTAGCGGAGATGTCAGGTTCCCACCAACAGGCCCACTGCCACTGGGCCTAGATGACTCCGGTTGTGGAACATGCCAAGTACGTAACTCTTCTTCCGACGGTTGAGAGAACGCTAACGGTGGCTGCATTTTCTCAATGAACAGTGTTCCAAATTTGGTCAAGTAATCAGGCGCCTGGAGATTCTTGTCGTAAAGTGTTAAAATTTCCTCTCGAGTGTATCGAAATTCTGAGAGTTTGAAACGGTTTGGGGCTAAAAGTGGTTGAGCCGAAGAGGATCCACTTGAGTTGTTTGCATTGGAACTGTTGTTGCTGCTGTTGTGATTGGAATAGCGGTGACGATCCGGCTCTTTTTCTCGGTCTCGACCAGAGGATTGGTGATGATAAGAGCCTGGGCTACGATCAGCCGGGGGTCTTTCCCCACTACCCCCACCGCCACCGCTTCCAGACGCCCATCCACCGCCACTTGGCCCACTACCCGTGGCTGAACTAGTAGTTCCGCCCGTACTGTTGTCAGAGGATAGAGCTCGCAGCCAATCCGGCCCAAACTTCAACGACGCATCTCCAATTTTAGTCTGCATTGGCATCTGATTCATACTCGAGCTATAACAAACGTAAATCAATCATAACTTCGACAAATTACAAGGCCAACTCATTCGATGTAACCAAATATTTTAGGTAAAACAAACTTAATTAGCCATAAAATCATGTAATTGGTATGATTGAATCATCATTCACAACGCATTATTTTTCTTAGGTCACTGCAGGAATCATTGGTAATACCTTTTACTTGGCATCTCCAGGTATCCAATCACCGTCAACACCAATCCAAGAGGATGACAGTTCTGAGAGATGACAACGGCACAGAACGTTGAAATTGGGTCAAAAGATGTTATAAGTTCTTTACAGCTGTGCGAGGGACGAAATTAGGTGGGTACTATTCCTTTGATGTCGTCGAATCCTTTGATGTTGAGTCGAATCCTTTGATATTCTCAAAATTTTATTCTAATGCTTCTAAATGCCAATAAAATAATAGAATTCAATGAATAAACCCCTTTTTAATTAAGAAATAATAAAATACGAATTTTTTAAATTTCCATACCCCGAACCTGAAAGTTCGAGGCCAAATTCCCGTGCCGGGTTATTAAGTTCTTTACAGCTGTGCGAGGGACGAAATTACAATGAGAGTTTAGCTCACAAACACGACACGACGACGGAAGAGTAAATTTATTAAATTGTCCCCGGAAACAGGGTTGGAATTCCTTGCGATGGATTATTGATTGACTAAATTTGAACCGTAGAATGAATGTTTGAGAACGTTAATTGATTTGATGAATTAATGGAGCGAGTAATTTCAAAGCGATCAAATTACGGAAAGAAACTGATGATGAGTTGATGAGAGAGAGAGAAACGAGAACGAGTGGATACTTAGTTGCGTTTACGAGTCAACCAGCAGCGAATGAAAAACCAAAGTTAGCAAATGCAAATGAGATGAGCTCTTTTCTTCACTTTTCTTCAATCCTTTTCTGCACGCAAAAAAAGAACAATAGAATTCCATTTTGGTCCAATTCCCAATAGAGAGTCCTGCACCTCGCATTATTGGGTGGAGTTCCGTAGAGGGTCTGTTTTGTTTGCACTAATTGTTCGCACAATTGTTTCCACATTTATTTGCACTAATTGTTTACACTAATTGTTTGCACTATTTGTTTGCACCAGCTATTCTGTTTGCACATTTGTATATAATTTGGAGGGTGTGCGAAGGCTGATTTATTTTTTCGTGTGATTGCATATGCTAGGCGAACACCCGTAGGGGTTGTTTACGAAAACGCGAGCCCGAAACCATTTTTCAAAAACGTTTTACGTTACGGCGGCCTGAAGAAGTCCGGTATCGAGCCGTAACCTTAAAACTTTTTGGAAAATCTGATCAAACAAACCAATTGTGTCAATTGTGATTAAAACAATCAGCGCCTGTTGCCTAAATCCAAGCCAAATGCACAACAAATGACATAATATGCGCAAACAAATAGTACAAACCAAATAAGCGGTGCAAACAAATAGTGCAAACAAATAGTGCAAACAACAGGTTCACTCAAAATGTGCAAACAACTGTGCAAACAATTGTGCGAACAATTAGTGCAAACAAAACAGACCCTTTTCGGAACTTCAACCCATTATTCACCATTACCATCTAATTCATCACCATTATTTTAATTTAGCTCATTATAATTATGTGCAATTCAATTCAACTTTACTTAACAATCACTTCCCATTCAATAACAAACAATTAGTTAGAGGAAATCTAAGGCATGTCAAATTGATCTACCTTGGGTCGGACTGCCAAATCTAATTCTATTCTACTCTAAACTAAAATAAGTCCAGTAAGGTAAGTAAATGATGCTGATTATGTTAATTTGTTATACATGAATAACAGGTTTTTTTTAGTAGAATTTTATTAAATTATTTGATAAGTATTTGGGAGATTGGAATTTGGAGAATTTATTGTTTTAAAGTTAGAAATATCTTATTAAAATATCTTACAATATCTAATTAATTTTTTTATCTTTATGATTTATCACGGCAATCGACGTTTGTAATTATTGAATAAAAATCAGTAATGCATACAATAAAGCATATTTTCAGTTGCGGCATATTCTGCCGTGATCGGGTCTCCCTAATCAATCCTAGCATGGAAAAATTGAACTTGAAAACACCCATACCAGTCTGCAAGGAATGTCCTAAAATATTTATTTAATTTATAATTAATAATATTATTTTTTCTAAGTTATTCGGAATAAAAATTTCCAAATTTAAATACAATCCATGTAAAGGTTGAAGGTGAGGTCCTATTTTGTTTGCACATTTTGCTTGCACTATTTGTCTGCACATTTGTGTGCACATTCTGAGTGCACTATTTGTTTGCACTATTCGTTTGCACCACCTATTTTGTTTGTACTATTTTTTTGCACATAATATGTCATTTGTTGTACATTTGGTTTGGATTTAGGCAACTTTAGGCGCTGATTGTTTCACTCATAATTCTTTCACACAATTATTTTATTTGATCAGATTTTCCAAAAACGTTTTAGGTTACGGCTCGGTTTCGGGCTCGTGTTTTCCTAAACCTAGCCAGTAGCGCAAACAAGTACTGCAAAACAGCAAGGGCCCATAAAATATGCACACAAATAGTGCAAACAAATAGTGCACTCAGAATGTGCAAAAAATGTGCAGACAAATAGTGCAAACAAAATGAGGAAACAAAGTACAGTAAACCCTATGTATATGCCCCCGTATATAATACCCGCCTGGTTTTAAGCCCCGATTTTTGGGGAATTAATATGGCTTATGGGAAAATCATGTGTTAAACAAACGGATATAAGACACCCGGATATAAGCCCCATACTGGTTATATGCCCCCCTTAATTTACTAA
>JABASL010000100.1:0-29795 GCA_019775825.1 Neanura muscorum | reverse complement strand
TTCACGGAAGATACAATGGGTTCTGATACTAGTAGTGTGGCGTCTTCCTTTGACAAATTATTAGAAGATTTCACCTTCTCAGAATTATGGTTAGTCCATACTTAAAAATAGTTCCGTAATTAACCCTAATCAATCAAGCCTTAGTTAACAAAATTCAGTTCCCTGGCAAATCCAAGTGTACAAATCTTAGGCTCTAACGAAAATTGTTTATGGGAAGTTTTAGAGTCCTTTTCACGCAAACCGGAAGAAATGCTGAAAGAACTTAAATGCCCACAATTTACGCATAATCCGACAGAACTCGAAAGAACTCAACAATTATTTCGAGTCACGAGATTTTTACGCTCTGTGATTCGTTCAAGATTCTTTCGGCTAGCGACAATTCTTTCTTCTCAAGGGGCTTGTTTAGTTTGAAAGAAATTCGACAGTTCTTTCACATGAAAGAACTTTCGATTTGCGGGAAAAGGGTGTTAGTCCGCTAGGTTATGTCAATTGCCATAACATTGACAAGTGTCAATATTCCCAATTACAGGTTCAAATTTTGGTAAATCTAGAATCCGTTTAGAAAAATTTAAAACTTTTGACCGTGTTTGGACTGCTTCGTTTGTATAAACCATTTCGTAGGCCTCTAGCATGCGTGAAGCCTGCAAACAGAAAGCGATTTGTTTTTAATTCTGTTTTAGTTGTTTGTGTTTTACAAGAATTTGTTAATTACTTGGGATTTGCTATAACTAACTTTATTTTTTATAATTTTAGGCCAGGGAAAGTTTGTGGTTTTTGTAACCTGGGTGAGAAGAGCATGTCAGGTCAAGGTGAACTCCTGCGCCTTGAAATTCCGCTTGGGTTTGACCCACAAGGAATTTTCAAAGCCTTGCTGGACATGAAAGTTATTGAGATTGGTGAGAGTGAGAAGAATTTGAGTAAAGACATTTTACAAGCTAAGCGAGCAAAGGCCATTGGCAAGATTAAGTAAGTTCAAATATTATCACATTCAATTTTACAATCAAAACAGACTCTTTGTCGTCTCGTCTACAATGATGGAAGGGTCATCCTAATTTACAATTACAAAATATATCCTTTAGAAGGCTAACGTCTCAGGGAAGTCTAGAGAGTATGAATGAGCCTGTCGATGAGGTCGTTGGATATCCAGAAGAGACTGACCTTAGTCTTGTCTTTGACCAACCAGCCGGTAAATTATTCAAAATTTTGAACATTTTCTTTATAGGATTTGAATTGGATTTGAAAATTTTAATGTTTTGTTTTGATTTTTTCCAGGTCACTTTTTCGTTCACTCTGGATGTGCAAGGTGGTGTCATAATGTTTTGACCTCAGGAGAGAAGGGAGTGGTGTCAGGGTCATCGTTTCGACATTTGGAGAAGGAATTGATACGTGCTCTAAGTCAACGTTGTAGTCACTGTGGGAATTTAGGTGCAGGAGTAGTTTGTACCGTTACAAACTGTTCTAGTTTCCTTCATCTTCCATGTGCAGCTGCAAGTGGAGCATTTCAAGAAACGAATTCACTCAAAACTATTTGCTCCTCCCATCTTGATATGGTTGTCTCTCTTGGTAAGTTACTCACAAATACGTAAAATTAAACTCAAAAATACTTAAACATAAACTCAAAATACTTAAACCGAAAAACTAGAATAATATGAATTATAGAATTAAGGTGGTTACTTTGTTAATTAGAATCTTCAATCATCACCTTTTATGCATCGTTATTCCGTTGATTCACAATTTCATGCTCTTTTTTTCAGTTGGTAACTCTTCCTTTTGTACTGTATGTGACGAGCAAGATCATCTTAGCTCAATGATTATGTGCTCCACTTGTGGACATCATTACCATACGGTATGTATGGCACTTTCATCTGATCCAGGTAAGAATAAACGATTTTCTTAATTTCAATTAACTTAATTTTACGAGCATTTTGTCAATCTCTCTTGTTGTTATGTTTAGCCATACGACCAGGATGGCAATGTCCAGCTTGTAAAATGTGCCAAGCGTGCCGTCAGCCAGGAGATGAAGGAAAACTCCTTGCCTGTGAAGCTTGTGACAAAGCCTATCACATCTTTTGTCTTCGACCTGCCTTAACTGCTCTGCCCAAACATAGCTGGAAGTGCAAAGTAAGTGCTGAGCTGATGAACCTGTGCCAGCTTTTAATTTAATTTAAATTAGAATTTTAGCTTTAAAAAATTTCAATTGTGTACGTGAAATTGGGTCAAGCATGTTTTGTAATCATGCCTATTTCTTGATAGATGTGTCGAGTGTGTTCAGACTGCGGAGCTCGTACGCCTGGGTCAGGCCCATCGTCACGATGGCACGGAAACTACTCAATCTGTGACTCGTGCTACCAACAACGTAACAAAGGACTCGCCTGTCCCCTCTGCGGTAAAGCCTATCGACACGTTGCTCAAAAGCTTATGCTCCAATGCCACTTATGCAAAAAGTAAGTGATGTGATCTTACTTTAGGGGGAATTAATTTTAGTTTCTAATATTATAATCGGATATTTAACTTTTACCCTTTTTACCTGACCTTTAGGTATGTTCATGGGTTCTGTGATCCTAATGCTGATTTAAGCACTTATCAACTTCGAAAGGAGTTGTACCCTGACTATGAATACATTTGTATACCATGTAAGGCGGCAGGAACTGGTCTCAATACAAGTGGTTGCAATCCACGTGTTGTCTCTGCAATTAAAAAAGCTTCAGACAAGGAATTCTCAACTTCCGAATCAAATTCACTTCTAAGTAGTAATTTTGCCCTTTCACAAGATTCTCTTGTTTTTATGGAAGAAGATTCGGCAGGAGGAACAGAATCCAGCATTGATCTCATCTGGTCTGACAAGGTAAATTCAAAAAACCATTACAAGAAAAATTATGTAGAAAAAGTAAAAAATTCGAATAATTGTACAAAAATGTTCAAAAGTTAAGCTTGAAAATTTTGGTTTCTAAATTTTAGGCCAGAACAGCTTCTATAATAGTCCATGATGACCCACCTCCCCCAGTGCCAGTTCCACCGCCGCCGCCTCAACCTTTACCTAAACTTAGTCCCCCAATTTCAACAAATGTTTTGCCAATTAATAACCTTATCCCAGCACAACAACCAAAGAAAAGAAAAGGAACTTCGTTGATGAAGGGAAATACGGGAAAAGCTGCTGCCAAAAAGAAAGGAAAGGGACGGAACTCCGAGTTTGGGCGAAAACGAGGTCCAAAACCGAAAATGCGTGGGATATTTGGAGCACCAGGAGTTGGACTTCAGGTATGACAGTAAAAAAAAAATCGGTTCAGAAATCGTTCCTAACGGCCAAGAATATTGATTGTGAAATTTTTTTTTGAACTTTTATTCATTTGCTCCTGCGCAGAGGCCTTCGTCTGACGTGCCCAAAGGAGAAGATGAGCCTGGAGTAGAGAATCGTTTAGTATTGTGTTCATCAAAAGACGAGTTTGTGCTACAACAGGATGTTTGTGTCATGTGTGGAGCTTATGGAAATGACCTTGAAGGAAGACTTATTGCCTGTGCACAGTGTGGGCAGTGTTACCATCCTTATTGTGTTAATGTCAAGGTACGTTAACTATTTTTAGTTCCTAATTATGGTTCAACAGTTAATTATAATTTTTTGTAGGTGACGAAAGTTGTCCTGGAGAAAGGATGGCGCTGCTTGGATTGTACGGTCTGTGAAGGTTGTGGTCAACGACATGATGAAGCTAGGCTAATTTTGTGTGACGATTGTGACGTGTCGTTTCATATCTACTGCATGAATCCACCTCTGGATTTTGTGCCCCAAGGGAATTGGAAGTGCAAATGGTGTGCAATCTGTACACTTTGTGGTTCTAATGAACCTGGACTTAATAGCAGTTGGCACAAAAATTATACGCTATGTGGTCCATGTAACTCCTTACAGCGATGTCCTATTTGCTCAGCTGAGTATGGAGAAAATGAGCTTATAATCAAGTGTCAAAATTGTGATCGGTAAGAAATGATGGATGACCTATGACCTTAAAATTAACTTTGATCTTTCCTTGTAACATTTATTGAATTCATAGGTGGCTCCATGGCTCTTGTGATGTGATTTTAACGGAAGATGAAGCTGAGAAGTGTGCAGATTTCGGTTATCAGTGTCTTCTTTGTCGACCGCGTGAAGTCCCACCTCCACATCTCCTCCCCCCACCCCCGGTTCTTGTCAAAAATCCATTGAAAAGTCCAGGTTACAATCATAAAACAAAATTGTCGCTGTCTGTATGGAAAATTTTTGCTACTGGTAACACTATTTCTTTTTTCTGTTTGCAGAGTGTTCTAGGTCTCGTTCTTCATCGAATCATGTCGTTGATGGAGTTTCCCTGTCCAGTTGTGGCATTTCACATATCAGAGGATTATCCTTAGACCAACCAAGAAAGAAAAGAAAGAAATTAGCAAATATTGCAGATATGGAGGCAGGAATTTTAGAGGCAATTGAATCTGTAGTTTCTGGGGCGGCTAGTAGGAATCGTAAGTTTAACTTTGATCTCATGAACTTTGACACGTGTACATTTAAAATCTTAAATGTAACTTATTTTGCAGATTCGGAAGGAGAAGATAGTCAAACAAGAGCTGAGGACAAGGGAGATGATTCTGATAAGGGTAACTCATACATTCGGAAAATCTACATTTTGTATTAAAAATTCTAAATCATACATCATACTCCATTCATTCTCATGATTTAAATATTTTTTAGAATTATTTTTGTAAATTTTAACTTTTTAGTTTTGTTTTTAAATGTTAAGTTCTAGCTATTCTACCTATTTTTTGCAAAGTAATACTAAAAAATACTTGTAATTCAATAGGAAAAGATGGAAAGAAGAGGCGGAGTTTACAAAAGTTTGGAGTTGGTGGATTTGTTGCTAGGCTTCGCGGTCCACGTGGTTTCAAGGATGAGGAGATAGATTTCGAGAGTCAAAATGGCAGCGGTGGATTAGATCATCAACCACTAGAAAAACCGAAACGAAAACCATCACGACGGAAAACGAAGAATAAGTTGGTAGAATGCTTTCCGGCCTATTTACAAGTGAGTTAAAGTATTGAACAAACGTTTTTGAAACGCCTTGAAACTTAGCCGTTTTAAGTTTACTTATGAAACCGATTTAATTATGAACATTTAATTATGAAACCAATGCCGATTGGCTGATGGTTTTGAAGTTGTGAGCAAAAGCCAAGGCTTGATTGGCGAATGGTTTCAAATATTTAAATATTTCTTTATAGGAAGCGTTCTTTGGTAAATGTTTGATGGACACTCAACAAATAAAAGAGGAGGAAATTGGTGCTAAAGCAGTTGAAGATTTAGAAACTAGCTTGGAAGCACACTATCAAATTTCCACTGAAAGTACAATCACACTCTCATCAGAGGAACAAACACTTTTTTGATGGTTTCAATCAATCCAAGAAGGAAAATAGTCCTAACAAAGTTATTACTCTCAAGAAAGAAGGAAATAATCCAAGTTTAGTCAAATCCTCATCTGATACATCAAAAAATCAACCAAAACCAACTTTACACAAGGTAAAAATCCGCACAAAAAAAAGGAAGATTTTGAAACAAATCACAAAACACCGGAATCGAATTTCAAAATCAAATCTTACAAAAATTGGTCGAAATGAAATGATTTTGTAATACATTTTTACAATGATTCTGATGATTCTCTTACGTATTTTTNATTTTGTAATACATTTTTACAATGATTCTAATGATTCTCTTACGTATTTTTCCAGTCGAAGAGTTCAGGTGCCCTTCAAGAGTTACTGCCCCTTCCTGGTGATTTATTAGACAATGATTTAGTGGATACAATCATGAATGACGATATAACGAAGGTGCCAGATGGAATTGATGATCTTGCGGGTATGTTCAGAATTTTTCTTGAAACATATTATGTTTTGTTTGAATTTTGTTTGAAGAATTTCGTATTTTTTCTGAAGTATTTGCTATTGTTTTCTGAAGAATTTGGCATTTTTCTTCTGAAGAATTTGCAATATTTTTTTTTTATGAAAATTTGCTATTCGTTCTAAACATATTTTTGTTGTTTCAGTAACTTCTGGATTGGTGGACGATGTTGAGTTGGAGATTGACCAGGGCGTTGGAACTGGAAATCATAAAGATGAATTGACTGATTTCTTGAGTTCAATCGACACTGGACTGCCAAGCATGGACAGTAAAGATGTTGAGGATATTTTTAAAGGAGTTTTAACAGATGAACCAACACCACCTCCGACATCTGACCCACCACTTTTCCCCATTGGAGGATCTCAGCCCCCACCTGGCCATGCTCCAACTCCCATTCCAACAACTGGGATACTCATCCCACAAAGTTTAAACGCTTCCGTCTCAGCACCAACAGGTATTAAGAGGAAATTTTAACAACCACGAGGTCAAAGTTCAACTTTAATTCATTTCTCTTTTGTGTAGTACAAGGGAGTCCAAGTCTCTCAAGATCCAATTCTCTTCATAATGTTCCCCAAGGCTTGGCATCTCCACTCAACTTTCCACCGCCATCACCATATCATTCCGAATATAGCAAGTAAGACAATTTTCAAAATTTAAAGAAATGAAAAAAGAATTTAAAAAAAAACTAATTTTGTAAAATAGTAGTCCACAGTTTAGTCCCGCCTTCTCGGAACCTCCTAGTCCATGGCCAGGTCAAGTTGACGGTGAGGTTGAAACTCCAGGAAATTATAGTCAAAGAAGTATTCTCAAATGGGAAGTAGATGAGGCCCTTGGGCCAAATGCCACAATCTCGGCTGTGCTTTATGCAAATATGAATCATCCAGAACTCAAGAGAGATCATCCAAGTAAGTTTAAACAAATGTCAAAATCCTTTCCGAGATTTCACCCAAAATTCTAGGTTAAAAATTGTTTTTACGTTTTTCCTTAATAGTGAATTTGGATTAGGGTTATTAGTAGGGTTAGTTTTGTAGAAGAATACAATTGGAATTTCAAAATAATTTCTAACAAATTTTTGATTGTCTTACTTTAGACTGGAATGAGCGGTCGAAGCAAATTGCCAAAATTTGGAGATCTTTGCCAACGGATAAGCGAGCACCATACTTACAAAAAGCGCGGGAAAATCGAGCTGCGTGTAGAATGCAAAAAGCACAGCAGGTGAGAATATGCTTCTCTTTTTTGCTACATTTTATTCAAAAATTCTTTGTTTGAGGAACATTGTGATGATTCTTACGTTTTCACTAATACGCTCTAAAGCACGCTGCCACTGAGCACGATTTTGTGAATTAACGACAAATAATTATTAATTTGACTAATTAATTTAAATTACATATGACATTAATATAATATATTATAAATAATATAGACAAAAAAGTTTTAGTCAATAGCGAAGTTCAAAACTAATTCCAAAAATGGTTTTGGGCTTGGATAATGGCATTATAATAGATTCCGTTAGAGAACAAACTATCACCCGAAACCTCACCAGGACAAGGTCAAGGGTCAATCACGGAAGGACCCACAAAGGGCACGAATGCGATGCAAATGATTTCCGTAAAGGACAAGGCATTGTCGGCAGACGCTGGAAGGAGCTGTAATGGAAGTGGGCCTGGAGCTGTACCGATTTCAGCACCGTCAACACCATCTAAAGCAGCCTTTACTCCACCCCCAACCACACCTACTTCAGCTTCCCAAGCTTCTTCTTCACTCACACTTTCACAGTCTCACCGCTGTTTTATTGTTCACATTAATACAAGTCAGGGATCTGCTGGAAGTAGTACTGGAGGTCAGGGAGGTCAAAGTTCAAAAACTAATCCACCCAAACTTACAAAAGTACTTAGCGTGGCTCCGCCTTTGGCTAAAGATCCACCTCAAATTAAACAAACTTCGCCTCCAGACTCCGCATCTTCCAAATGTTGTTCAATGGCGGATCAACAAATACGCGTTCTTACCCCATCAGAAATTATGAGAACACTTCCTGCCTTGAGTCAGGAAAATTGTGGCAGCTTTCCGTTGATGGTGAGAAATTCCGTGAGAAAAACAAAAATCAACCTTTGACCCTTCTCTGGAATCCTATTTTTGTTAAGCCTTCTCTGCTACCTTGATGTCGTCATTTTCTGTTCCTTTTTTTCTCTAAATTTTGTTCTAACTTAATTTTAGGGGTTTTGGTCAAGAACAAGAAGAAAAAAAAGTTCAAATTTTTTTTATATGAAAATTTGTATGTACACTCGCAATTGCTTGAGGTTGCATGCGCATGCGCCGCCCTCTAACTGCTTGACTTTAGTTAATTACATGCGATTGCGTATTATAATTGGAAGTTAAATAATTTCTAAGTGTTCGCGATGTACTGCATGAGTGCTTTAACAAGATTACAAATATTTTTGAACGTTTGGTGTTTGAAAAGTAAAGTTTTCATTTCATGAAATTAAAAAAACGAAAAAGTAAGAAGTGAAAAGTATTTTTTATGAAATTCCGAAAGTTTATGTTCAAAATTTGTTCAAAAATTACAAAATTGAGAAACATTTTTTCAGAAACATTTGTAAGTTTCTGGCTTTTTAAAAAAAGTAACTTTATGGCTCAAAAAATATGATCATGTATTTAGACTAATTTTGGAATTAGGTAAACTATAAAGTGGTGCATGGGCAATGATGATAGAATTATTCGGTTGAAATTAGTTAATTGTGTTAACTACTTCTAACATTTAGTGAAATTGCATGACCTTGTATTTTTGTTTTAATCTTACAGTTTGTGAGTTCAAAAAATTTTAAATGTAAATTTGAGTCTAATTTTAAATTGTGTTGAATTTAGGATCAAGAAAAGCTAATGCCCCCAGTGAAGACTACACGAGGAGAGACACAGGAAGAGCGACATTGGAAGCAATTACAAGCGTACAGGCAGCAACAGGCACAGCAACAGCAATTAGCTTTGCAAGAGCAGCGATTGCAAGGTGATCCCAAGGATCATTTGCTATCTCCTGGAAAACATCCCTTTCCCACACCTGGTAGGATTGAATGGAGGGGCATTTTCTGTATTATCTGTTTCCCGAAAAAATGTTTTACGTTTTTCAAATTTCTCGACACACAAAAACAAAAAAATTGCCTGTCACAAAAAAATTCAGCCTATTTTTTTACCAGAAACTTCTGGTAAAAACTGATGAAAATCTGTCCATTTTTTGCGTCAACTGCAAATAATTTGTAGAGAAAATTATTCCTAAAATTCATGAAGAAATATTGAGCCAGCGAACTTGTTCACAAAAATTTCAAAATTGGGGTCGAAATTGACGTATTTTTGTTTGTTTTTTCTTTTCAGGAATGCCAATGGTCCATAGACAAATCAGCGGAGAAATTAGTTCAATGCAAATGGATCACTCTCGTCAGCCTTTACAAGTTTCCACGGCGCAGCACGTAAGTTTCGGGGGCGCATGCGCGGTTGTATATTTAAGCATCGTATGCGTGTCGAAATTTGAAGGCTAACTTACATCCGTGTGGAATTTTGTAGATGTCAGAAGGCGGTCCTGGCTCTCTGGTCTCTCCACATCTTCAATCTATGAACAATACACGACAATCATTTCCGGGTCAAATGGGCGCGGGTCAACCTCAAGGAATTCGGATGAGGCCACCGGCACTTGACATGCCACCACCCAGTCCCTCTCCTCACTTTTCTCCTAAACATGGACTCAATACACAGCAACAACATTCACCCTCTCCTCTTCTATGTCGATCTCCAATGTACTCTCGAGTACCCTATATGCACTCCTCCCCAAGGCCACCTATGACCTCACCTTCAACAAATGACCCCTATGGAAATCCACCACTCACGCCACAACCAGATCCTTATGCGCATCCTCCTTCAACCCCACGTTCAGACTCTGACTCCACCTTCTCTCCAAATCCAACCGATGCCTATGGTCAACAACAAAAGTTAATGACTGAACAGCAACAGCAATTCACCAATAGTGGGTCACCTAATGAAATGGATGGTAATTCTGCCCCACCACTTTCTAGTCCACGGCCACCTGGTGGTGTCCCACCAGCGCAAGAAACAAGACAACACTTGCGTGATCTTCTTCAACGGCAACAAATCAAGAAGATGGAGCAAGATGGGTCACCGATCCCTTGTGACCTCGGGTCACCCAATGGGCAGCGGTCAATACCACCATGGCCGACAGGTAGTTTGTTAACTAATAGTGAAAACTGATTCCGTCCTTCCTCTTCACCCTACACCAAGAATTATCATAGAGTCTGACCTTTCACCTGGCATAATATTTTTGTTTCTCTCTTTCAGATGATTGGCAGAAGGGGTCAATGGAAAGCGGGAAACATAATTTGAGCCCGAATTCGCCAATTCCACAAAACCAATTCCGACATCCGTTTCTTCCGCAGCATGGTCGGATGCCGAATTCCGTTAGTGGAGGTCAAGTTCTCCCGGGTCGTCTTTCAGGTACCGATTTCCGACCAATGGGACCTCACTCGCCACTTCCACAGGCTCAGCAACAGGTTCAGGTACGGAACCTTTTTATTGCGTGTACGTATTTCTTCAATACTCAAAGCTGGAGAGCCATTGATAACCAGTGTTGCTTACAGGTGGATCCACGTATGAGACTTTTGTTACATCAACATCAGCAACAATTGCCTCAGCAGAGGGTGATGAACGCTCAAGGTCACTTACCCCGAAATCCGGGCTTCCCTCCCGAACAGCAACAACAGCTGATACATGCACAACAAGGCATGGGTCAATTTCAAATTCGACCCAACAATGGTGGTGGTTATGACCCTATGCAACAACAGACTCAGAGATTGTGTCAAATGGGTGTGATGGGTAAGTTGGAATTTGGAAGTTATAGTTTAAAAAAAATCAAATTCAAATTATTTTAAACCCAAATTTGCATGTTTTAGAATCAAACTCTCCGGTGTCATCTTCCATGTTAGCTCAACAGTTGGGCCGACCCTTGAACGGAGGACGTGGCCTTCAACCTCCACAAAGCCCACTGCCTTGTTCCAATATGCTTCAAATGCAGGGAAGTAACATGAGTGAAAGAGTTGGGGCTGATGTGATAAATTCTTCTGATCATCAAGAATTGCCTGAAAGCGTAACAGCCGAATTAGAGAAATTAGAGGAGGAGCAACATCGTGGAGATGCTGGAGTGGGCGGAGTTGAGAGTGATTCAGTTGAATTAGCTGATTTAGGAATGGATGATGACGAATTACTGGGCATGGGAGCTGACTTCAATATTCTAGAATACGCTGACCCAGAATTGAATATTGTAGTGGGCGGGGAGAAAACAAATATTTTAGATGATAATCTAGATTTGGAGGAAGAAAAGGAAGAAGAGAAGGAACTTAAGCGCAAAGAAGAAGACAAGTGAGTATTTTTTTAAATTAAAAATGATAAAAATCTTGGAATATTTTGTATTCCAAAATTTCTTCACAAGAGCATACATTTGGACGTTGTGTTTTCACTCGATTTTCTGTTTCGAATCCGTTTTCTAAAAAATTTAACTCAATTTTCTTAGAATTTTTGGGCAATATTCTTAAGAAAGGTCAAGTTTCTCAAAAAATATACTGAATTTTCACGAAAAAAAATCAAGCTTTCTTTTTCTTTTATATGTTTGTTTGATATCCGTTTTCTGAAAAATTTAACTCAATTTTCTTAGAATTTTTGGGCAATATTCTTAAGAAAGGTCAAGTTTCTCAAAAAATATACTGAATTTTCCCGAAAAAAAATCAAGCTTTCTTTTATGTTTGTTTGAATTCTATTTTTTAAATTCGTACTATTTTTTAGACAAGACAAAAAGGAAGAGCGAGTACAAAATGATGGTGCAATTCAACGCAACTCTGCCCTCAGTTCCTAGTACCAGCGGAAGTGGTTCACAAGAAGGGTTGACCAACTTTTCATCAACGCTTCCAGTAGTATCTAAAACACAAGAATTTAGTCAAGGACCACCTGAATTAGGTGGCCCGATTTTAGGCCCACCACAGCCACCGCCTTATCCTGTTCCGCCCCCACCGTATCCAGGGCCTGGAAGACCTCCTACAGTAAGTTAACTTTTATTTTAAGCTCTGTCTTTTTTTTAACTAATTCACTTCAAAATTAACCATTGTTTTGCATTGTTTTTGGATCCTTGTGATCATAATTTCGTTTTGTGATTTTATGAATTTCATTTTTTTTTTCAAAAAAGTTTTTTGAGTATGCGCTGACTTTGTTTTGTTTTAAACCGACTAATTTCTTTTGCTTTTTTGCGGCTCAGGTGGGAGGTGGTATTAGAAATGGTGGTGGTGGTGATCTGAGCTTGCAACAGCCTGTTGTTCCGCCTGTGATGAATATGAGCATGATTTTCAAAAATTCAGTGATTGGTGCAGGAGGAGGCGGAGGTCCTGCTCGACCTCCGCTCCAGCACCACCTAACTCCTTCCATTCCTTCTCATGCTCCACCTCCTTCTAATATGCCTTCCAATCAGCGTAGGACGCTTCTTCTCCAGGTAACCCATACTAGTACTCTTGGCCTTAACTCTTTCTGTCGTCTTACCTTTAATAACTCTGAGTTTTGATAATATTCAGTTATTATTATTTTGGATTGGTCATTATTTTGTGAATTATATAATTTTGTTGTATTAAATTATTGAATATAAGACTTAATTCTATTCCTTTTGTAAAGGAACAGCCATTACTTCTCGAGGATTTGCTAGAACAGGAGAAGCGGGAACAGCAACGTCAAGGTCCAATGCTCATTAACACCGGGGCTGAAGAGCCGCTTCTGAGTGATTTTGATTTTGAAAGACTCAAGGCTGACGTTCTTTCTTCAAATAATCTTCCACCTAGTCTCTCTCCTCCGACGCTGCCAGGTACGCAAACGCCAGGTGCGCAATGCTATGCGCAAAAATATTCTAACCAGACTTTGTAGCTCAAATTGTGTAATTATTACCTGCTTAAATATTAAGGTATTGTATAATTCATTTTTACATTAAACAGGGCAAGCACTTCTGCCTCCACCCGCACAGCAACAACCTATGTATAATCGACATCCTCTTCCAAGTGGGAACCTAGCAGCCCCAAATAATCTCCAACAGACGCATGCTCATGCGGCGGAATGGACGAATGATGGGTCAAGTCTAGGTCACCGAAAAGTTGAACAACTACATCATGAGAATGCAATTGGAATGCATGGAGGATTAGTTCAAGGAATGAATCTACCTGGAGGACCACCAAATAATTTGAATAATTTAAATAATCCACCAATGAGATTACAAGTTCCACTAATTCCACCTCCACCACTTCCACCTGATCAACCACAAACAGAACAAGAGAGGCAAATGGCACTTCAATACGAACAATGGCTCTATCATCAACAACAAGTTCTTAGTCTACATCTCAAATACTTTGATGGGGAAGTGGCCAAATTAAGGAAGGTCAAGAAGGTAAGGTCAAAGTTCAACCTGACAAGTTTTTAATGTCACCCTATTCCAAATTCCAGTACTTTTCTTTGTCACGTATGACGAATCTCGACCGAATAAGCAAGTTCAAAATATTTGAGTATTTATTATTTGTTTTGTTTGTTTTAGTCACTGAATAGTAAACAAAGGCAGCTGAGAAAGAATGGATCCGAACTGAATGAAAATGATGCAATGGAATTGGAGAGAATCGTCAAAGAATTAAGTGGAATTCAAAAACAACTGGAACAGGCTCGTAAACAAACGCGTCAACATGGTACAATTATGCAGGTAATAAAAATTAATTATAATTAACTTGATTATAATTGATAAATTTATTGGAATTATACAATTTATATTACTAGTTATTATATTTTGATTTATTATATTATTTATAACTAAAAAGAAATTAAAGCTAATGCTTATTCAATTCCAGGACTATAGAAACAAGCAACAAAAACGCAAGCAGATGATGATGATGAATCAGCCAATGGGTCCAGGTGGGGCCCTCGTTCCAGGCCCCCCTCCGCCTTCACAACGTCAAAATCTAGGGCCAGGGCCCAACCATCCTAGTCAACAAGGAATGCAGCCGTCGCCGCTTGGGAATCCTAATCATTCTCCGCATAACTCAACACCACAGTCACCTATGCTAAGTCCAGCTCCTGCAATGAGCCCATTGACGCAACATTCTCCAATGCCAAGTCCAATGGCCCCGAGTCCGGGACCCGGTCCCCAAATGGTACAAACATCACCACGTGGTTCCCTAACAGGGGGAATGTTACATGGAATGGATGATAGACCTTTCAGTCCAAATAATAATGACCCGATGAGATCTCTCCAGTCCCCTGGACCTGGAATGATGAGTGGAAATAGAATTCAAGGGACGCATAGAGTAGGGAATTTGGGTAGCGCTCCACTTATGGCTCAAGGTCAAGGGCAACTTAGAACAGGAATGGGAATGAACGTAGGAGTCCAGTCGCAACAGCAGCAGCAGTCTACAGCAACAACAACAGCAGAGACACATGACCTTTGTCCTCTCCAATGTTCATCATCGAATGAGGTCAAGTTCTGGGGGTCCAGAACAGATAAGGTAATTGGGAAAATTAAGACTCTTAAGGTCAACTAGATACTAATTCATTTTGCTATTGAATTTTGTACAGGTTACAGCCAAGGTATCAACGGCTAGCCATGGGTCAAAGTCCTGAAATGCTCATGCGTGGTCGACTACAAATGCAAAATTTTCAAGTCTTAAATTCTCAACAACAATCAATTGGGAAACCCCCTGTACCCCAACATTACAATTCTAGTCAACGCGTTCCATTTCCTGTTCAAAGTCCCACTAGCGGTGGCATGAACATGCGCAGTCCGTCTCCCCTTATGCAAATTGGTAGTCCACCGGGTGGTCAGGTGAGATACTCTCTGCCATTTCCAGGTTCCTTGATATCTGATTCCCTATTATGTGGAATAATTTTTGTAATATTGTGATTTCAGATGCTCAATCAAAATCGTGTTTCTCCTGCCTCGTCGCCCATGCGCAGACCATCTGGAAGTGGTAGTGTTGGTATTGGTAGTCCATTACCAGATAGACCCAAAAGTGTTGAGAATCCCTTGACACCTAGAAGTTCTGGAAGTGGTCCACATACCCCAAGTAGTGTGAGTGGCCTTACAAGTATGGGAATGGAAATGAGTTTAAATCACAATATGGAAGGATTACATTTTGAAAATAAGGATACCCATCATCATCAACAGCAACAGTATGTTATGCAATATCAAAACCAAAATTCTCACAGTGAAATGGATCGTGGCGGCGGTGGGGGTAGTAATGCACTTTCATCCCAAATGATTCCATACCCCGTGTTCTCGTGGTACGCAGATCCGGATCGACTAGGTCTCAAAGGTGGAAGTCCATTTTCTGTTGTGAACGGTGAAACCCACTCAGCGAGTATTCATACAGATCAGAATAATCAATCAGATTCAACAGTTGATTTAAATTCTGAAAATCCAACACCAACAGCCAATGGTAGTATATCACCTAGTATTTCAGCAGCTAATCAAGGATCCACAATAGGAGAATCACAGAATGCATTATTGAAACAATTATTACAAAATACTGGATGTGCTAGTACAAGTAGTCAATCATCAAATGAACCAGCAAGATTTTCTTTAAGTAATTGTCTTCCATCTAGACCTATTTCAAATACTTCGCCACAATTAGTACATACTTCACAATTATCTGAAGCAGCAACTAGAATTCCACAACCAAGCTCAATTTCTAGACAAAGTGATTCAAATCAACAGCCGCAGGCTCAACCACTCATGACACCCAAGATTGAGCCAATGGAACGTAAGTTTTTAGCTTGAATTCTCATGATTTACTCAGCTATGAGTCGATCAGACTTGTAGCCGATTTATCCACTCCTGAAGTAACCCGATTACAAGGACTTTCTTTAAAAACGCTTGACTCGTTGACTGTAGTACCGAATTTATTACGACTTGAAAGATTTGAACCCAACTGGTAGGACAGTCAAAGTCTGACTGGAGTCATTGAATTGTCAACTAAATTTTTAATTGTAAACTGGGAATTTAAGGAAGTTTAACTTCCTTGTTCTTCTGTTGTGTTATTGGTGTAACATATTTTGTATTTAATCTGATTATAGAGCCGGAAGTAACGGGATTTGGTATAATGAGAAACGTCGTAAAAACAGAAGAAATTGTAATAAAAGAAGAAGAAATTTCTCCAAAACTGCCACCACCACCTACCACACCTACTTCCACAGCTAATCCAACCAAAGAAATTATTCAACGAAAAGAATCGTTTTCATCAACACTAGCTGAAACTATTGATGTTGTTGCAAGTGATCAGACAGCACTGGATCCTGCCATATATGGTACAATCCTCAATTTTTTAGTCAACTCTATTCCTTTGTGGCAGCGATTTTAAAATCCAACTCATTTCTGTTTTCTAAAAAATATTGAGAGATTGGGTATGTGCTGATATGTTGGGTACTATCCACCCCTGGCGCTGATTTTTTTTTATTGTACAAAAATGGTGAATTTGATTTATTTTGAATTGTGTGGTTTACACAGAAGCTAGACGGGCTGAAGATGAGGCAAGAAAAGCTAGACGAAGACAATATCAATCTAGACGGCGTCAAAGTACAGGGAAAGAACCTCAACCACCAAAGAAAAGAGCACGAAAGGTGACTGACTAATTAAGTTAACTGAAGTTAAAAGTTAGTAAACTTTATTAATAATTGGGACTTTCATATTTAATTTATTTAGGATTTAACTTTAATGTTTTGATAACAGGGATCCAAAGTAGAAGAAGATTATGAGTTGTACCTGGAAACCCTGATGAGTCAATTAAGACAACTTCCACCAATCGGAATTACAGAACCTGACCTGGGTCGAAATTATAGTATTTGTGGTGTCCCAGGAATGGGTGACATGTCGAAATTTCATACAAAGCGATATAGTCGTATTCATGGAGATTTGCTGGGTGACATTGGGAATTCAAGAATAAGGGGAGAGGTGGACTATTATTATACGTTTCCATTTGGGGTAGAATTGGCCGAACGCGAGAAAAAAGTTCCATCAACCCAAAGAGGGTTCTATAATCAAGAATTTGCATCACCCAGGATGGGAATTTATACTAAAATGTTCTCAGGTTTGTGGCTGTTTTTTTTTGTATCAAATCGCTCAACTTTCAGAGATTTTAGCGATTACTATCTGCCGTGCAACAAGTCTAAATAAATCAAAACGTTTTTCATTTTTCTTTCAGGTGATCGTGAAGGCAGTAAAAGTAGGTCGTCATCCCCTGGAAGAGATTGTGATACTCCAGATACAATCGTGAGCTCATCCTCACCCGAGCCAACTAATTTTGATAAACATAATCCTTACGCTGGTAAGAAACATTTAACCTTTAAGCTAAAGTTGACCCTTGACCTGGGATGGTGTTTCCTGCTAATAAATGTATATTTAATTATATTAAACATATTAATTGGTCGTGTGCTTGGGCGCAATTGTTGTAAGCGGGAACCAAAGTTTTAAATTATTCAAAATCGCGTGGAGGAGAACGAGATAAGAGCAAAAGAATAACAAAAGTGAAAGAAATTAAGTGAAGTGTAGCGGTGGTAGCCATAAAATAGTTAATGTTAATAAAATCAACGTTGAAATCAGATCCAATTAAGAATCGCTGTTTTTTTTTATAACAGGGCTGAAGTATATTAATGATGACGAAGATTCAGAACAACGAAGTTCATCGCCAGCTTACGAAATTCTACGTCCAATTCCAATGCGACCAGTGCCCCCACGATTTGATCATGGTTCTATAAAACAGGATACGGTAAGTTCAATAAGCTGACGTTTAGTAATACCCATGTTAACGTTAGCGTTGGATTAACTAAATGATTAACTCCTAATTTTGTTATATGTTTTACCTTAGGACAAAGAAAACAAGAACAGCTCGGTCGACGTTTCTTTTATGAAATCACGTTCTGGGGGTCCATTGCGTGAAAATGGAAACGTAACAGTGACTCTAACGCTAACCTCAAACGCAGTTGATGACATTAGTGGTATTCTAAGGAACTTAGCAAATATACTTTCAATTTCTTCTCCATCTGGTCTTCAAGTGACGGATCGAACACTCACACCACCTTCAGCAAACCAAAAATTAGGTTCTTATACGTATAGAAGTAAAGACGGGAAGGAGGCAGTTGACATTCAGAGTATTCTTAACGGAACAGCCAAATTTTGTCGTCATTGTGATGTCGTAGTACTGACAAATATTATTCGGAAAAAATCGTCCGACCTTCCAGGCCTTTCACTTACAAATGCAAAGGAAGAGAATGGGGATGGTACTGAAGACTTCTATTTTTGTAGTTCAACCTGCTTTGTACAATTTTCAATGTCTCATGGTATTCCACAAATTGTTGAAGAGAAGGTAAGCATATTCTAAAAACTTAAGTGGTAAAAATCTCTTCTACTTTTTCATCCTGCCCTTATTGCTTAACCTAATTTTAACTTAACTTAACCTAATTATGAGCTTTTGCATTTATAATTCTGACCCTTTTCTACAGGCGAGTACTTTGGTACGATATCCTAGTGAGTCTGATGCTTCAGACACAAACATAACCAAAGAGTCCACTAAGCCTGGAAGACAGAAACAACCGCTCGCGAAAACACCGAACGAAATACAAGATGTAAGATATAACAGCATTATTTTTTCAAACAGCAAATAGGTTACTTAACTAAAAAGTGGTCAGACGTTTTTAAGGTATCTTACTGTCTTATTGTGATTTTTCTTATGGTGTAATCCATAAAAATTAGTCTTTTCCTACGTTGTACGGTTCCGTATTCTTCTTGGTAATTTTATAAAACTGTTATTTTAGAAATCTAAGGAACGTGGAGGAAAACGTATAAAATTGGAAGATGGAAAACAATGGAAGGGAGTTCGTTATAGGAATTGGACAGCTAGTCAACCAGTACAACATGCAAAGTACAAGAAACCAACCGAAAAAGAACTTACAGAGGTAAGACACTTAATTGATTGAATACTTAAATTAATTTTACTTCATAGAAATTAATTACGTTTTCCCGTGTCGTTAGCTTCTTTTTCGAATGGGAATTACCGTCTCTCCTCCAAAAATGCCAGAAGATACGCGCCAGTGTCTCTTTTGTCATCAATTCGGAGACTCAGTTTCTGATGGGCCTGCGAGGTAAATATTGACGCTGAGGCAGATTGGATTAGATTTAGTTTTAGGTTACGTTAAGGGAATTAGGTTAAAGGTTAATCAGGTTGTTAACCCGTATATTTATGTTTACAGACTACTAAACCTGGATGTTGACAAATGGGTCCATCTAAACTGTGCCCTTTGGTCAGAGGAAGTTTATGAAACTGAGAATGGTGCTCTGGTGAATGTTGATGTAGCGTTGAAACAAAGTTTATCGTTAGAGTGCGTTGCGTGTGCGCAGAAGGGAGCGACGGTCAAATGTTTCAAAGTTCGCTGCTCATCTGCGTACCACCTCGGTTGTGCTGTGAAAGAAAGTTGTGTATTTTATAAAAACAAGGTAAAGCACCTGTTCATACATTTTACATGATCAGTATTTTCTTCTGCGCATGCGTCATGAACCTGAATTTGTAAATTGTAGACTGTGTACTGCTCGGCCCACATTCCAAAAGGAGAAAAAGACAATGAGCTAACGACACTCGCAGTTTTCCGTAGAGTTTACATTCAGCGTGATGAAAATCGTCAAGTTGCAGCTGTTATGCATCATGCTGATCAACATCATTTACTTCGTGTTGGATCTCTTATTTTTCTCAGTGTAGGACAACTTCTACCTCATCAATTGTCAACATTCCATACAAGAAATTATATATATCCAATTGGATATAAGATTGTAAGTTCTATTGACTTAATAATAGTTAATGGAAAATAACAATCCCCGTACCACATACGATAAAGTTACAGTGAGCGGTATTACAAACGTCGTAGCTACGAATGAGTTTGCCGCCGGTTCTGAACAGACCAAATTGCTCGTTGGGACTTTTTTTAAGTGTTCACGCTTATAATAAAGCAAAGTAACGAAAAGTTATCGGATTTCCTTCTGGGAAATAACACTGGATTTCTGGAATGATCCTGTATTTAAAATTGCGTGGTGGGGCTGCGGCGGCTAACCTGAAATAATTTTTTTTTTCTGATTTTGATGTGAAACACTTGTTTTTTTGTTGTGTAGGTTCGATTCTACTGGAGTATGATACGGGTCAATAAAAGATGTCAATATATTTGTTCCATTCATGAAGCTGATGGAAAGCCTGAATTTCGAATCACAGTTGAAGAAGAAATTGGAAATGAGCGTGTAATCAAATCTGACTCTGCACAAGGAGCATGGCATCAAGTCTTGGAATCAATTACAAAACTACGTGTTTCCTCAAACAGTATTAATGTTTTCCCTACTTTTATAACAGGAGAAGATTTATTTGGTCTCACTGAACCAGCTATTGTTAAGGTATGAAACAATTAAAATTCATCTACGATTAATTGTTGAGTTAATTCAGAATTATAGAATATTTTTGATAGGTATTGGAATCCCTGCCAGGAGTTGAAACTCTGAGTGATTATCATTTTAAATACGGTCGGAATCCTTTACTGGAACTACCATTGGCAATTAATCCTACAGGCTGTGCACGCTCTGAACCCAAACTTAGAACACATTTTAAACGACCTCATACGCAACGAACCGGAAGCTCAAGATCAACTTCTACACCAATCACATCCTCTTGGTCTTCGGACCCCGCCTCCTGCCCTTACTCTAAACAATTTGTTCATTCCAAATCTTCACAGTACAGAAAAATGAAACAAGACTGGAGAAATAATGTCTATTTAGCAAGGTAACATTTTTTTTTAGTCATATTCAATTTGAAAGGTTTAATACATATACATGGCGTACATTTTAATGTAGGCGAGTCAATGCGAAATGTATATAAAAATTCGTAATGCATATAAAAATGTATATTAAACGTGTTCTATTTTTGTTAGGTCTAAAATTCAAGGGCTTGGATTGTACGCTGCACGAGATATTGAGAAACATACAATGGTAATTGAATATATTGGAGAAATAATTCGATCAGAATTGGCAGAATTACGAGAGAAACGTTATGAAGCACAGGTACAGTAAATACTCTGCTCCGATAATCCACTGCGTAATCATAATTAAGACAAATTGTCATTAATTGTGTTTTTTTTTTAGAATCGTGGAATCTACATGTTTCGTGTTGATGAAAATCGTGTAATTGATGCAACACTGTGTGGTGGCCTAGCACGTTATATTAATCATTCATGTAACCCAAATTGTGTGGCAGAACAAGTTGAAGTAGAACGTGACATACGAATAATTATTTTTACAAATCGAAGAATTTGTCGCGGTGAAGAACTATCCTACGACTATAAATTTGAATTTGAAGATGATCAACACAAAATTCCATGTCTCTGCGGTGCTCCAAATTGTCGCCAATGGATGAACTAAGAGTCGTGAGAATGGAACACAATTCTTGCGCAGACAGAATCATGTCTGTGCACACAAGAATCCTGCGCAGATGGAATCATGAACACATGCGCACACAGGATAAACACTACCTAGGACTGGTGTAATTGGAACGATAAGTCAGAACAAGTCAATCATGAAACTATAATTGCAATTGAAAAACACTGAGACTGGTGTTTTAACTTTTTTTCCTCCTTCCCCTCCTTTTTTTAATGAATTTATTTTCGTTCCTTAACCTAATTATGACAAACGTTTCAGGGCTGTTATTGTTGACAAAAAAAAAGGAAAAATCGTGATTTCTTTCGTATCATCCTCGCTTCTTTTAATTTAAAAAAGATCTTTAAACTTATCCAAAGATAGCTCTCTAGGAAATTGGATTTTTTAGAAAACTAAAATCTAAATTCTTAAGAATGAAAATTTAGTTTTGCTATTAGAAATTAAGAATTGCTATTTCCTAGAGTTGCATTTGTGCATTTTTGTTTCCAGTCTCTAAGAAATATGGATCATCTACTTACGTCGTCGTCAAAAAAAAAGTCAAAAGTGAAAGTGAGGATTAAAAGCCTGCTTATTACTTTTTTTTTTAAATTAAAATAATTTATTTGTTAATTATAAATAATACTTACGTACCTTAAATGTGTCTCTTTGTTTCTATATAAAAACAAAAAAAAACTTACTGTTCATAAATTAGTAATTACGATAATATATATTCATATAATAATTTAGGACCTGTGTAGATTATTTAAAATAGAACGAAGGAAAAATGGGCTCTTTTTTGGTAAAAATAGAAGAAAAGAGAACAATAAAAATTAGGACTCTATTTAAAATAGAGTTTGTTCTCACTCTTCATTAAAAAAAAAGGGAAAAACGCATTCTTTGTATTTAAAACCAGAACAATTATTGTATATTAATTAGTTATTTTCTTTTTCTAAAACTAAATTTTAAGCAGAATGGCTCTTATTACAAATTATGGAAATAATTCGCCAATAAAAAAAAAGAGAAGATGGTTTAAATAATTATTTTGGTTATTATTGGTATTTGTAATATTTAGAAACCCTCGACATTCGACTGTTGTAACTTATTCATTACTTTTTTTGGTATTCACGATCTGTTTTAATGATTTTTTTTTATAAATTTTTTGAGCATTTTGATACATAATATGAAATACCGCAGTGGTTAAGGTTTAAATATCACGACGAAACAAGCCATTCTTCCTTTTAAAAAAAAACGGTTGGTTAATTTAGTAGTTTGGTTTGGTTCATAAATGATTTTTTTTACGGTTGAAATTTTAAATAGAAGCGCAAAAAGTGAGAAGTTTAAAAAAACGAACAAAAAGAAATCTAGTTAGCAGCGTCAACTGCTTAAACTCGAATGTTCATGAAGCTTGGGATTCTGCATTGTTCTTCGAACTCTCCTCTGCATCACAGGTATATTTGCCTAGCAAATAAATAAAATAAAAACATACATTATAATTCGTGACCTTTGACCTCACATTTTGACGTTTTTTTTAAAATAAAGTTTTATTAAATCTCACCAGAAACGAAACATTTTTTGATCAAGGAGACGCGATAACCAGATCCAATGAGATAAAATTCATTGCCAGAAAGAGTTGAATTTTCACAGGTAAATTGGGCTGCTATTGCTCCCTATTAAAATCAAAACAAATCTAGAATTGAATCTTGAAAACAAATATAGAATTGAATCTTCAAAACAACAAATATAGAATTGAATCTTGAAAACAAATCTAGAATTGAATCTTCAAAACAAATCTGGTTGAACCTTCAAAACAAATCTAGTATTGAATCTTCAAAACAAATCTGGTTGAATCTTCAGAACAACTCTAGAATTGCATCTTCAAAACAAATCTGGTTGAATCTTCAAAACAAATATAGAATTGAATCTTCAAAACAAATCTGGTTGAATCTTCAAAACAAATGTAGAATTGAAATCTTACAAAAATTTAAAATAAAATTTTACAATCTAGAGAATCAAACCTTACAATTCTAGAATCGGACTCAAATCTTAGTAACTTACAACAGAACTCTGTAAACTCGTAACTTCGAAACGCGCACGTAGTGTGCCAACACCCTGATTTGCCGCTGCGCAGGAGATACTTGGAATTTTCCAACAGGCTCTCGTCGTATTTGGAAACCTAAAAAAGAGGGCAGCGTTATGGTTAAATAATTTTAGTTACTTTGAAATTCAATTCCTCAAGGTCAGGATGAGACGTATCTCCTTACCAATGACCCACGGGTTTTGACTGCATGCTTTTGACACCACCGTCAACGTGAGCTGCAACGCAGACTTGGAGAAGAGGCGGAAGCTCATTTTTACTTGTAGTGAAATTAGGAAAAGCGGACTGTGATGATGCTGGAGCCATTGCATGACTATTACATTTGTAGTCAATGCGCAAGTCCAATTGGGAAACTTCACGCTTCCAAAATGCGACGAGATGCAAAGGACAGGAACCAGCACCAGATTTAGGAGTAATCTGAAACCATGCAACAAATCTCATTTACTATGTAAATTAATCCACCGTTTTTAAATATGAAAATTAATTCCACTTTTAAAAAAAAAACGGCCTTTTCAGTTTACGTGGTATTTGAAGATGTTGAGGTTAAAGTAGGAGGCATTTGGGTTCTGCTCCGAGTTCTTTTTTAGTAGAACCACTAAGGCACTCATGTCAAATTCCACAATGAGATCGTCCTGATCTCGCTGCCTGCAGTAAAAATTAAATTAATTATGTACGTGTCATGTTTGCATAATGTATACGCATCATGTATCCATGTATAAATGTAGAAACTTACACAGTGACGAGCTCTTTGTTCCAGACGAGATTGTCAAGACGCTGCAAGGTACGTACTTGGAAAGATAGTTGACTTGGATTCGGATTACTGGCAAAAACATGTAGAATCCCCGCCGGAAAAGAAAGCATCATATCACCTGTGATTTTTACTTGGCACCTTTAAAATAATCAAAATTAGTTGTTAATCACCATAAATCGTTGAATTAATAACTTACAAAGTCTCGTCATTCCCTTTAAAACGAGCATGGACAATTTCATGGAAGGCAACTGCAAGTGGAATTGAGTCTGACATTCCAATGGTAAGTGGCGAAGGGCCACGTGACCCTGTCACGTAGTTACTCACACTCCGTGTGTCCAAACTCCCAATACTCTCCGTTCTCGATATTGCTGGTGATGGTGAACTTAAATTACGCTGCATGAGTCCCTAAAATTTAAGAAACAAGAAATCGTGATTTTTCTCCTATAAAAACTGCTTCTTAGTAAAAAGTATCTAAATTAGCTAATTATCGTACCTCGGGACGTGGTCTTGAAGACGGTCGTGGAATGGCGACTAAACCGTTCGTTGGTGTTGGAGTGTTACGAAAGGTTCCAACTTTGGGAGGTAAAGCTGGTTGAATGTCTCCTACTTCATTGAAAATATCGGCCAATTCTAAAACGAATCATTTAAAAAAAACGAGATCATCAATCCATATGAATTCCCATTGTGTTCAAATTAATCGATGCTCAAATTGAAATACTACCTGAATAGCGAGAAGAGGAGTCAGTCATGATTGTTTTTGTATTTGTTCTATGATTTGTGGCAACTGGTGGACTAAGGGGCGTGTAATGATGTCGAGAAGGCGGAGACGAACTTCCAATTCTCTGTGAAACTGATTGTGACCTTTTCATTGTGGCTTCTGCATCATGCAGCATAAGTTTTCTACCCTAAATCAGTCGTAGCGGAAGTCAGTTAGGTCAAAGCTTTGGTATAATACAGTTGACCTTGTAAAAAATTACTGAAATTCCAATTGGGGATAGAGTCATATTTTCAACGGTACTCCGAAGCTCGTCTACGCTTGCACTTAAGGGTCCGCCATTCCCATTAGTTGAAGGCTTGATTTCAAATCGCAGTCTTTTCTCCCGCTCATCGTCTGTTACAAAACATAAATCATCATTTACGTTTTAATTTTTTAATCCATTTTTAATTTTGAAAAATTTACCAGACTCAGATTCTGAACTTGAATAGAAGCTACTCTTGTCATTTTCAAAAGTTGTTTTTGGTCGGACTGTGTAGCCCTCATCATCAATTTCAACGGAGGGCGTTTCTGATTGATGACTTCCACCATCTTTTTCATCTCTGGAATTTGATACAAACCAAATACAATTGGTTTAACTAATTCATTTAATTAGTTACTTTAATTTTACTACAATTAAATTTAAAATTCATTCATCTATTAAGATTGTTAATTCCTTACGTATTGGATTTGGTATCATCCTTGCCAGTATTTGGATTAATGGAATCTTTTTTCTTGGATTTTTTATCCTTTTTCTCTCTTCGACTTCTTAGAAATCCTGCAAATGGAACCATACACTTGATCATACTGGAGAAACAAAATACAAGTCAAAGTTCAACACGGCAGTTAAGTAGGTTGCTTAGATAAGCAAAAATTTACAATCAAGTCAAGGATATTTCACTGTCAGTGCACAATTATAGTTAATTAAAAAAGTAGGTTAACAACCTGCTGTCCATGAGGAAATACTTGAATAAGGGGAACGAGTAGTTGAGTCTCCTAAAACATTTTGGTAATGATGAAGCAGCATAATATCAAAAAGTAAAAGACAATGAGTCATTTTATGACCAGACAATTAAATTCCAGAATCCAAACTTGACAATTTCTAAAAAAGAATTCTGAATCTACTAAACTGATCAAACGAAATCGGGACACTTCTTGACATAAAGATTAACCTTTGAGCGGTCCTCAAAGTACGAACAAACGTAACCTTGATTCAAAAACTTATTATTGCACACCGTGTATGTAAACAATGTACGTGCAAACTTGTGTTACTGAGGAGCTTACTGTACAAGTGTCATTAAAGTGACATCAACATACCCTGAGAGAGTGGAATGAATAGATTAAGTAGGGAAGTTGTTCTGCGTGATGACCCCTTGGGTCTTATCTCTTCGGCAAGGTCACCATTCGTATCGGCCGGAAGATGACGAACCTTTTCTCCATTGATTGACTTATCATCCGAGGCTTCACTTCCAAGGCTCTCTCTGTCAGCTGTCCCAACACTTGTACTAAACTCTTCCATAGCTACTCCCACTTCAATATCTTGTAAAAAGGATACATAAAGGTATAAGTTATATAATATAATGATACATGATTTATGATACATGATACATGATTTATGATACATGATACATGATTTATGTAATGGTAAGTACTGTTAGTAATATCTTACGAATTCTTGTATGGACGTCGTCATGTCTCCATGTGGTTACACTTGTTCTTTGGTCAAGGATTGCTTAGGTTTAAGTAATGATTAATTTAAGTAATGTTAGATTTATGTAATCAAATCTACAAAAATGTTGAGGGGAGATTCAGAATTTCGTCACAGTAAAGTCAATGTATGACTACTGAGTCAAGACGATCCAAAGTTAATATCCAATGGTACGTGGCCATAACCTTTGACCTCTGTCACTTTATATGTTAATTAGTGTTAACTTATCCAAGTCAGTCGTAGAAGACTACTGGAACAATTGATGGATGATTATTTTGGAAAAATGGGAAGAACAAAAAAAAATGAGAAGACTCCTCTTTTTTTTTTTAAACTGATTTGAAGATTCCTTTCATTTCAAATTGAAGGTAGTGCCATCTAGGAAAGAATTTAAGTAATTTTGAATTAGTTTCAATTAAAAAGTGTTAATCAAAATGTAATTAGTAATTAATTAAATTACAATTAAATATCCAAATATATATAGGCTGCCATATGTTGTTTTTCTTCCAGAATGGATAACCTTTGACCCTGGATTTCCGTTACTTTCTCTCAACTTTCTCCAACTCTCAGCCAGGACTAGGAAGTCGTTGAAGACTCCGCCCAAAATCGATATTAAAATTAATTGCTTAATTAAAATTAAGGAGTTGATTGCTAATTGGTGATTTTTTTTTATTAATTGAAGTTGCTAAATAATTACAATTAAATTTTTAGTCATATTTATGTGCCTCCAAGTTAAAAACAATGGAACGGAGAACGTAGAACAACAATCAGGTGAAGAAAAATGGAAAAGTGAAAAACAAATTTCTCGGCATTCAAAAAAAAATCTGGCGTTTTTATGATTTTTTTTACTAGAAAAGAAATGAAATTTGAAATTAAAATTGAAATTAAAAATTAAAAAAAAATGGATAATTTGAATTTATTTATACAAATTGGAGTGTGAAGCTAGTTTTCAAAGTGAAAAAAACTGAAGTCAAAGAATTTAAAATATGTAAAATATTTGTAAAACTTTCTTTTGCAGCTACTTTCTCCAAATGTGAATTTTCATAATTTGCATATTTCAATCGCATTGACTTGAATAGCTTGAAACTTCTTGCCACTTGTGAAACTGAAGGCAAGCAACTAGAATTTCGAACATGTTTTTTAGGTTTTTAGAAAAATTCACTCAATAAAACGAAGTCTCAGGTGTCCCATTTATTTCCTTAAAATCTAATGAAAAAAAAACGATTTAGGACTTGAAGCATTAAAGCCAGAAATTCGCATTCTGTGGCATAGTTTCCAAAACCGATAACGGAAATACCGGTAAAAGGAAAACCGATAATGAAAATCCCGGTAAAAGGAAAGCCCAGAAGAGGTAAGCCGATAACGGAAGTAACCGATATGGATGTACCGATAAAAGGAAAAACGATAATGAAAATCCCGGTAAAAGGAAAACCCATAAGGTGTAAGCCGATAACGGAAGTAACCTATATAGATGTACCGATAAAAGAAAAACCGATAATGAAAATCCCGGTAAAGGAAAACCCATAAGGTGTAAGCCGATAACGGAAGTGACCGATATGGATGTAGCGACAAAAAGAAAACCAATAACGACAATATTGATAAGTTGTCAACCCGTAACAGCAGTACCGATAAAGGGAAAACCGATACGGAAGTACCGGTAAAAGGAAAACCGATACGAAAGTACCGATAAAAGGAAAACCGATACGGAAGTACCGATAAGGAGAAACTGGATACGCAAGTACCGATAAATGGAAAACCGATACAGAAGTACCGATAAATGGAAAACCGATAACGGAAATACCGATAAAAACGATAATGGAGATACCGATCGCATGAACCCCCAGTCAAGTGAATTGTAAATAAATAGTAAACAGTAATAATGAAAAGTCAATTTCAAATGTGGTAAGCGAGCATTTACACTTCCGCTAACCCAGTACCGATTTTATTTTGTCGGATTTTCTTTAACAAGTTTTTACGCTTATCCGTGTTTGTTAGGCGATTTCTGTTTAGCTGTTTTTTTAGTTTTTAATTTTGAGCCCGTTTTCCTTTACCCGTGTTTGTTTTATCCGTTTTGACTCGTGGAGGATCATAAATTGGTTTTATTTTGTGACAATTTGCCTCGGAGACAAATCCTTGGTTATGAACAGCCGGTGTTGAGTGGTTGAAGTTGTTAAATTTGGTTGAATTGGCCCAAGTGACGAATGGGAGGATACTGGATACCCTCTGGAATTGAATTGGATTTGGCTATAAGTTTTGCATGGTAGCTTTCATGAAATATACAAAATGGGCCCAATTTTTTCGTGCTGGTGAAAGTGGTTTCAATAGAAGGATTCTAGGAGAAAGGATGGAAAATTTTGACTAGGATGTTCGTGTAGAGGCTCAAGTCTCCTTGAGCTGTGGTCTTCCAGAACTCATCGCATCTCTGTCAAGGTTTCATTTAGACATTGGAGCTGAATTCCTTGAGATTTCAACGTTCTGATGCGAAATGAGAATGAAGTTTGGTTTGGGGCAAAGCGGGACTAGAAGCTTAAGCCGTAAGTAAAGATCTGCACTGTGCCGAAACTTAGAAGCGGGAAAGAGCCAGTTGAGTGGAAAGTGAAAGTTAGAAGGTGAAAGGAGCGCAGCGAAAACAGCACCCAAGGATTCACAAGGGAATGCTTCCAAGTGTCGATTCAAATATTACACAAACAATTGCTAGTATCATTGACCTAAATAAATTTGTCTAAATGGTGTTATTTATTATATTACAGTTATAATACATTTAATGCATACACATTTATTCTAAAATATTTTTGATTTTATTCATTTTCCAAATCATTTAGCTCTAAAACTTTGATCTAAAATTTCTCTTATTATTTAAATTATTGGTTTTATTTATTGTATTATCATTTGCTCAAATATCTTGTATTACCTTCTTTGATTATTATTTTCATTTTCATTGTCAAATATGATTTATTTATACTACCTCATCGACATCAACGACACTATCAGAGGGCGCATGCTTGATCTTCCTGACGTCGAGCAGTCTAACCACTACTAAATCAGTTATAAATTACATTATTATTCTATTTTGATTAAAATTT
>JABASL010000099.1:0-29846 GCA_019775825.1 Neanura muscorum | reverse complement strand
CAAATATTTACCATTTTATTATACCCAGGGTATAATAAAATATAATATAGGCATCTACGGCTATTTACTTTATTCACCCTGATTATACCATTTCGGGAGAAAATAGTGAAGTTGCATACGCATAGTGTATGCAAAGAAACCTGGCGAGGCCTCCGTGAAGTTGCACGATGGAAGTTTTTGTTAAGTTGTGCGCACGGCGCAAAATCCTTATTTTCAGTTGTACACGGTCTTGTCACTGTCATGTCATGTCATGTGACGGTCATGTCACGGTCATGTCATGTTATGTCACAGTCAATTCAATTCAATTTTATTTCTCAGAAGTAATTACACTTCGAGCGAAAATGATGTAGAATTTGCTATAGATTGGATAAATGTAGAGTTATGAATGAGTTGTGTAGATTTGGTGGTGTAGTTTTGATTTCTTAACCGACGAATGCTTAGCCTAGTAAATTATTATAAGTTTTGGTATTGAGATATTGAAAGATGAGTTAAAATTGGTGGTGGTATATTGTCTAGTTCTAAAGTATTGTTAATATAACGAAATTAAATTAATTACTTAACCTAATGTATATTTATAATTAACCTAGTGAAAAGTTATAATAATTAGTTGGTTTGTGTTGACGGAAGATGTTTGTAGGACTGGACAGCAGACTCGATGCAGGAGAGATTACAGATACCTTGCGCGTCGCCATCACACGTGTTAAGCTGCAAAGATAGAAAATGATTTTTAAGTTTAGCTTTAAGTGTTTTGAAGTTTATAGCATGGTTGTTGAGTGCTGGGTCTTCCGTAGATAACGCGGGTAGAAGGAACCTGATGATTTTTCCAAACGATTGAGGATGACAATCAAATTCACGATTATAATTTCTGCGTCTTGTTTGGAGAGTGGAGGCGTTGTCTGATAATGAGAGACATGAGGTTATCAAATCTGCAAAGTATGGAGTGTTTGTACATCTCATTTGATGAAAAATGGAGACAACTTCGTGGTGGTAGAGATACTTCGGGAGAAGCCACTTTAGTTCTTCGGTTAGCCTTTGTTTCACCTGGTCATACTTGTGTAGTAATAGGGCAAATTTCGCAGCTCGGCGGATAATTGATTCAACGTCTTGTAGTACGGATTTCTTTGCTGTGCCCCAAACTGGAACCAAGTAGTTGATGAGTGGGAAGATGTAGCTCGTAATCATGAGTTTGCGGTGTGATTGGTTAAGGATCCTTTGGATCGGATAAAGTGACTGAGAATGCTGTTCGATTTCTTTGTTACATGTGAGACATGGTCAGTCCAGGAAAGGGTAGGGTCGATGTAGAGGCCTAAAGACTTGATGGAGTCAACGCTTGTGATCTTGATTCCACGAACTGTAATGCATAATTGCCCCACAGCATTTACAGTTTTGGGGTTACCGACGAGCATAAACGTCGTCTTCTCAAGGTTGAGCCCAAGATGATGTTATGTCTTGTCACGGTCATGTCATGTCACGGTCAAGTTATGTCACGGTCGGTGACCCGACCTTGACATCGTTTTTAATTGTGCACAATCTTTATTTTCAGTTGTGCATATTGCACAATTGACCTGACCCACTTCATAGTGGACATTGGACTAATTGACATTGAAGCGGTGGACCGATCTGGCCCATCTTCGAACTTGATTCATAACTTTGATCAAAGGTCATGTATACCAAATTTGGTCACGATTGGACATGTGGTTTGGCCACTAGCGTGTCTCGGACGGACGGACGGACAGACATAGTCAAGGTCGCAAGATCTCATAAGGCCTGGCTCGGCCTAAAAACTATACTACAAAAGTCAACTATGCAAATTCCATTCCTAAATTTTTATCAAAAAAATGACAAAACAATTGATTTCGATTTATTTTTTGCTTTGAACATTGAATAAGAAGAGACAAAAGATAACAGATTTACAAATTTCGAAGAATGAAAAAGAAGAAATTTTCTAAAAATTTCCCACAAAATCTTTTTATCAACGTTTGGAAAGTTTTCTTCAATACCGGACTTGACAAAGATAAATTTACTGTAAATTGCAAATAATTTAACGTAAATTTAATTGAAATATAATATAATTGACAATTAGTTTAATGACGCTCTAATACTTTAGTTTATTTTCTCAGACATTCCAGCAATCGTTGTTAGTATCTTTTTTGAAAAATTTGTGATAAAATCCTCCCAGATATGAATGAATATGCACGGCCCAGTAAGTACTTCTGCCCAAATCCGTCACATTGCAATATTTTCATCACACTCTCGATTTCCTTCAGAAAAACTTCCTTTGCGCTTTCTTCCGTCTTGTTCACCTGTTTTTTATCGTTAATCGTGGTTCTTCATAAGTTGGCTTCAGAATAATTAATTGTTAAACATGAACGGTCAAGCACAGGATGAAGATCCCAATAGCAAGAAAACTCTAATTCTGAGAAATCTCCAAGAAGTGCTTGGAGAAGATAAATTGGACACAATTTTAAAAGAACGAGATCTCGTGGTAAGGTAAATATTTAACATATGGTGAATCGTGATTAGGCTTATGGAAATTAGAACCGTGATAGATCTAAACTGATGTTGCTATTTTGTAGATCTACTGGGGAACAGCCACAACTGGAAAGCCGCATCTAGCTTACTTCGTCCCAATGTCCAAAATTGCGGATTTTCTCAAAGCCGGATGTCACGTATCCATCCTTCTTGCCGATTTACATGCATATTTAGATAACATGAAGGCGCCGTGGGATCTCTTGGTGCTCAGAACTAAATACTACGAAGAAATCATAAAGTCCATGCTCCGGTCTATTGGTGTTCCACTTGAAAAACTTAAATTCATCCGTGGTTCTGACTACCAGTTTACAAAGTAAGGCTGCGTTTCAGAGTGTTTGGGTGTTTCCCAGTGCTAATTGAGGACGAATGGAGTGAAAAACTAATGTTTAAAGTAATTGCTAATATTGTTTCTACTTCTTTCAGAGAATACACAATGGATGTCTACCGGTTATCTTCCGTGATAACGGAGCATGATGCCAAGAAGGCAGGCGCTGAGGTTGTGAAACAAGTGGAACATCCACTGCTATCGGGGTTACTTTACCCGGGACTACAGGCTCTGGATGAAGAGTTTCTTAAATGTGATGCACAATTTGGGGGAGTTGACCAAAGGAAAATTTTCACATTAGCAGAAAAGTACTTACCACAACTTGGTTATGCTAAAAGAATTCATCTAATGAATCCAATGGGTTTGTGAATCATGAGCCTTTCTCAATGATAAGTTTTGAAAATTAACTTTACATTTGTTCCAGTTCCTGGTCTCGCCGGTGGTAAAATGTCATCTTCAGAAGCTGAGTCCAAAATTGATCTTTTGGACAGTGCGGCTGATGTAAAGAAGAAATTAAAGAAGGCATTTTGTGAACCTGGAAATATTGCAGAAAATGGAGTTTTATCTTTTGCAAAACATGTCATTTTCCCCTTGCTCTCTGAGGGAGAACCTTTTAAAGTAGAAAGGAAACCGCAGTTTGGAGGAACTCAAGAATTCCTAACCTTTACCGAACTGGAATCAGCTTTTCAAAAGGAGGTTACTGATTTCTGCTTTGGAAATTGGGATATACATTTTTGCGTAACAAGTTGGTTTTAACGGCGTATTTTTTATTGTAGGGCGTGCACCCAGGGGATTTGAAAACAGCGGTTGGTGACTATATTAATAGGCTCCTGGGTCCTATCCGGGAGGAATGGGCGAATAATATCGAGTTGCAAGCGTTAGCAAGCGATGCTTATCCAGACTTATCAAAAGCATCAGGTTAGTTCGTTGTGTGAATATAACATAATTAACTCAAATTAATTGCCAATTGTGGATACGAATAGGTGACAAGAAAAAGAAAGTGAAGGTGGAGAAAAGCAAAGGAGCTTTGAAGGAACCTGTGACAACATCAACGCAGTCCCCTGAACAGAAAGACTAAAATGACGTATATAGTTGGTTCAGTGGGTCATTTAAATGTAATTGGGTATTCTGTATTGACTTTTGCACATTTCGGTGTCGGAAAGATTAAACTCCGTGTTCAATTTGGTAACATGCATTAATTTATTTCGAATCTCCCTTGTTCAACGTCAAACTGTTAAGGAGGGACCCGAAGAAACTGGTAACCATTTGTGATGGAAACAACAGGGACAACTCGGGAGAATCATTGCAGTGTGGCACATTAATGAAGCGAACAGGTAACCCTCCCTTTAATTTTGCGTTTAAAAAGTTGATGGATGATAAGCTTGTTTTTTTTTAAATAATTTGCATAAGTCATGTATTTTTTTATTTATTTTTTTTAATAGTAAAACGGCTTACTACAGATCCCGTTTTAAGGTGTAAAATTTAAAGGACTTCTTCCTGATAAGCGCGAGAGCATGCGTTCATTCAAACTTGAAACTTTTTTGTTTCATCCAAAAAATGAATCAAATTAGTCTCGACTCTCGAGTTCATTTTCGTGAGTTTTTAATGTGTGAATCATTTTACGAATTGATGAATTCAGCATTTCGATATAAACATGCGAAGAGGGGAAGAAATATACCGTGGCCGAGGACCTCCATTACCGCACTCGGCTCGAATTATTTCGCCTCCACCACTTGGTTCGTTTTAATGCAATAAGTCAAATTGAAATTGATTGAGTTTTGATTTGGTATAAAATGTTGAATTGCTAAAATTAACTTTTTGTATACAGAAGCTGTAGTAGGACGGTTAGAAACATTGGCACGATTATTACATGCTTCAGGACGAAATTCAACGCGCCCTGAAGAAATCCACTCTGAAATCCGGCTCATGTACCAGGATTTGACTCGGCTCGGCCCACAATTAGAAGCGGGATATCCTGGTAATTATTTTGTTGAAAATAACTTGGTCAGAGTATACAATTTGAACAGTTAGTTTAATTTTCTTTTTTGTTTTAAAAGATGTATTGGATAGGGTGATGTCATCAATGCGTGACGCATCCGCCAAGCCGTCTTTACCACCACTTCTTCGGTTAGCAATTTTTCAGTTAGTGGAATTGAGAGCCTCGCATTGGTGCTTGCCCCCAGATACAACTAATTACTATTCTCAAAGAAGTCAGTTTCCGGGAAACGAAATTCTACTGGAGAACCCTCCCCCGCTTTCTCCGTCAAAAAGCACCGATAATCTGACGCGCGAGTCAGGCAGAAGTTACATTCAAGAAATTATGATACGGAATTCGGATTCTGGGAAAGGTGCCGTGCCGCTTCCTGAAGCTTAGACAATGTTAGATTAGTAGAAATGCTTAATTGAATTTTTGTTATTATGATTTAGTAATGGGGGTTCATGGCCGGAGAGTTCATTTGATTGAGACGTTGAGCGATACAGTGATTTCATTCAAAAAGGTAATATCAGTAAATTGTTTGAATTGTACGCGGATTTGCATGAAATATGCCGAATGTATATTTGCAGCCGAATTTAAACAAGCGGGTTCTGACAATCGTTGGTCCTACTACGGATTCAGTTGGGCAAGTCAAGAACCGGAAATATTGAATTTTCTGCTGAAAGGATAATGTAGATTCCACGTTTATCTTAGACGGGCAAAGGAGTTAATTGAAGAGACAATCAGAAGGAATGCGTCACCAATTTTTGATTCTGAACCGGAGGATGACTTAGCCGAGTTTCCTAGTTCTATTTCTCCTGTGGGAACTGAAACTCAGGAGTTTAGCTATTCTATTCATGTTGGAGATCATGTTATTCGTATTTCCGGTTCGCATTTGCCGTTCGTTCAGGTAAAATTTTCTAGAGATTTATGAGCGTTCTCTCAATGTTATTGACGAATTCCAATTTCGTTAGGAATCCAAATTAGCCCTAGATGAATACTTCCTGCAAAAATATCCACATTTATTCTACGACTCGTCTCCGTCCAGCTCTAACCTTGAACTTTCACTGGAGGCTGCCAATGGTGTTACATAACTTCTTAATATTAACTAATACAACCATTCCATCATTTATTTCATGACATGATATATTATTTTCAAATATCAAACAACTCATTGATTTAAGAGCATGTTACATTATGTTTTAACAAACTAATGATTTCTTCATTTTAGTGAAGCCGAAATATGATCGAAGAACTTTAATTGATATTGAACTTCAAACGGCCAAGAATTCACCACCTCTTCCTCATTTTATCACTACTTTGGATCCATCCATTCGCAACAGTATTATTCTCCAGGTACAGGATTTGTGAAAGACATGAAACAATTTACAATAGAAATTTATTCATAATGCTTGTTTTAGAAACGTCGTGTCCTGGATGCTACTTTACAAAGTGATCGAATCGATTCCTCTGTGAAGAATTCTGCTAGTTCCTCTAAGAAAACGGATTCTCTTTAATTCCGTTCTTCCAAGCTATGCTACTATAAGGCGCCTAGTAAAGCCATCCAACATCGCCTAGTCTTCAAGTCTTCAAATACGATCAACAATCACCTAAGTCAAACCATCTCTAGATTTCCGTATGAGTTTTATTGCTTCCCTACGCTTAATAAAGTGCCAAAATAGCTTTGCCAAATAAACTATGATTTATTATAAGGAAGTTGTTGATTTCAGACTGTGGCTTTTCCCCAAAGCCTTACTCGGGCGATTCCTACAATTTTAAAATCATGGTTACAATCCCTTTTTATAGCGTAATACAAAATTAATATTGAAACATTTAACAGCTATTTTACCGCCATCAGGAGCCATGCAAATTTTAACAAGGCTCAAGGAACTGTTGGAAGTTAACTCCTTTTCATACACATGTCTCTGATGTGGCCCCAACTGTTTCCAAATTAAAAGCGGCGTGTCAACTCATCCTTGAAAGAAACGTCGAAGTGTTTGAATGGATGCCTTACCTTTTGAGGTGGAAGTAGAACTTCCCAAGCATCTGCTTCCGTATCCTCCTCAACCTTTGCCTCACTATCAGTACTCCCAAAAATCTTCACTGAATCTGGAAAGTTTCCTTTGAAGTGCGTTGTCTCAATCTGAATTTTGCTCACGACTCCAGGGATACCAAGACGGAACGCAGCCCACTCGTATCCTGGAACTTTGAGTACTCCATTTCCGTCCATCACCAAAACTTCGGGTCTGTCCAACCTTCTGGCAGTTTCCCATCCGTCTCCCATGTTGACTGATTCCGTAGGTAGAACTATAAGAATCAAGTTAACTTTAGTAACTAGTACCACAAATCAATAGCAGCGCAGACTTACTAAGATTTCGGGGATGTCCAAAATGAGCATCCGAATAACCAACACAAAGCCCACCATTTTCCATTGCCAACAAATCACTTAAGCCGTGCTTGTCAGTTTTCAGTGGCAACGAGACAGCAACTTGCCCAAAAACTCGTAAGCGAGCAACTCCACCGTCAGGGAAAAAATTGACTCGAACGTGCGTCCAACTTTTACGGCTCTCAACTGCGTGAAAATTATGTCGAGAGGATTGATATCCAGGATTTAATTTTTGCGTTGGCATCAGGACGCTCCAAGATTCGGACTGCAATTTTCCAATTTCGGCTAATTGCTCCTTAGTTGCCCCAATTCCATTTCCTTTTCCTTTCCTTCTCTTTGGGATCAGTTTCTCCTCTGTTAAAAATATGTTTTGGGATCGTAATTCGTAAATCCTAAATTGCCAATGAAACCGAGTTGATACAAAATTTCTGGGGACATACCATGTGAGGTCAGAGTTGCGCCTTGTATAGAGACCTTCGGGGCATAATTACCAGTAAAAAATGCCGTGTCAAGGTCAAAACCATGAATTATGCCTGGGTACGCTAATTTGATAATGCACCAATCATGGCCCGGGATTCGTTTACGACGGGTTTCCCACCCATCCATCCATTTTCCACACTCGTCAAATACGCCTTCTTTCCAAACTGGGTCCGAATCCTGCATTATAAAAAATTGGAAGAATGTGGTTTGTTTAATCGACGAGTTGCAAATTTTGCCAATAAGATTTCATAGTTTAACAAAGTGTGCAACTATAAGTTACTATTGTTGCAACTATTGTTGAAAGGTTACCTGTATTAAATTTTCTGCGGCAGCAAACCAATCGTCCGTCGCAAATAAAATTTCAGCCCCGTTCTTTTCACTGCACAAATTGTTCAGCTCAGCAAACTTTGGTCGTTGCTGTATTCCGTTTTCTTGTGCCATGGTCAATAGGTTTTAGTGTGAAGTAGATCAGTAATAAGTTGCAAATTTGAAATCTTATGGCATTTTATAGCTACTTTGCACATCGCAGTTCATCGGGTCAACAAAATTTCAAGGCCAAGCTAAATCCTCTTAGTTTGCGAAATAAAAATCTGTAAAATTGGTTGACTCATTCGCTTATGATATTGGAAAAATACAATAAACTCATCATTTATGTCATCCCCTTAATCCATTTTTCTTTACTTTTCCTTTTAAAACAATAAAGATCCAGAAGTTACAGAGCGTCAATGCAACTTAAACCCGTCGTAAATTAGTTCTGACGATTCTTCAAAACTCCCTCCAGCAGCCGTCAAGAATTCGAGCCGAAGTTGAAGTGAGGGGAGATTTTGTACCCAGCGAATTACTGTCGTGTGATCCGACCGCGTCGCTTCCTTGGCTGATGCTTGTTCGAGTAGCAAGGTTCCAATGGTGACGTGCGCAATCGCGAAAGCAAATTCTCGAGCGCCGCGTTCCAGTGCCTATTTAACACATTAAAAATGTTAACAACCCTTTGCAGAAAATTTTAAATTTCAATAAAGCAAACGATAAAATCATGTCCTACCTCAGCTTTACTTGTGGCCATCAAAATTTCGTTTAATAATACCACGAGCTTATCTACTTGTGGCTGAAATTCCGGTTTTTGCTGGACAGCATTTCTCAGACGTTTTTGCAAATTCTCTTGAAGGGCAAATAACACTTGACCTTTTGACTTTAAAATGGCACGTAGTACGTCCATAGACAGAATATTTGTGGTACCTAAGTTCAAAACGTCGCGTCATTAAACAATTAGGCAAACGCAGAACCAATCATCATCGCCGCAACATGTGTATAATTTTTTGTTATGTGCTGACCTTCCCAAATTGGAGTAACCTGAAAGTATTATGACAGAACGGTGTTACGACATTGAACTTGACGCATAACCAAAACTGACTCAACCATTATCACTTGTGAATCACTTCTAAAAGGAGTTTCTCAAGTAATGTTTTCAAAGTGCTTTTTATTTTAATTCCTTTTTATTTTAATACCTGAACATCTCTTAATATTCTTGGGAGTCCAGTTTCTTCAATATACCCTTGACCTCCAAATGATTCGAGTCCTTCCGATACTACTCCGATTGAACGCTTTCCAGTGTATAATTTGACGACTGGAGTGAGGAGACGAAGCAGATTTTCGTCCTCACTTGATCCTCCATTCTCAACCACACCCAGCAATCTAGCCACTTCTAAAAATAGAGCAGTCCCACCGCGGGTTTCCAGTTCCATCGCTGCCAATGTGTCAACATGAATAGGGAAATCTGCTATTTTGCGACCAAAACATTCTCTTTTTCGGCTATAATCACGGCTGAGTGACAAAATTCTAAAGAAATAAAGTAAGTAGAATTTTCAGCAGGTAATTATACATAACACAAGTATCTCCAAACAACTCTGCCGAAAATGAACTAGAAATGCTACCTTCTCATTGCCGAGACACTTGCAGTGGCATTATGTATTCTTGTGATGGTAAGCATGTTAGAAATCGCTGCCACACCACGCCCAGGATCGGATGCCAGTTCTGCTTCAGTTCCATCTAGTAGGAGCTCCCCGGTTGGAAGTTGTTTAGTCCCAAGCTTATTCTTCAATCTTATTACTTGTATGCTGTTAAGTGAGCCGTCTTCGCGGCGGCATTTAACATAAAACATGGATAATCCCTTGGATCCCTTTTCAAAAATATCATTTTAGTTAAAAAATGAAGTTTTGGTTCTGGTTTTAGTTTAGATTTACTTGAATAATTTCACCATTAGGCTCGGTAATTCGTGCAAGTGTAAATGACATGTCACTGTCGGTAGCAGAAGAAAACCATTTGTATCCGTGGAGTACAAATTTTCCAGGTGATTCAGGTACAGGAATAGCCAAAGTTTCCGTTCCAGTCCCTACATCCGATCCGCCCCGTTTTTCCGTCATCCACTGGCCAGAAGTCCAGAACTTCTGAGGAGAGCGAGAGGTTAGAGCTTCGAATGCAGCTTGAAGATTTGTAAGCTTCAGTTCCTAGACCGTAAAAAATCTGTAAACTTTCACACATAAGTACAATTTCTTGTTTCAAAAACAGTATACTCATCGGACTTTTATTGTTTTCGATGCGCCATCCGTCATTGCTAATGGGCAAGAGTACAGTCCTGAAGATGGGTGATAAAGATAGAGTTTTGCGAATTGAATCAACCGGCCCCATTCATTGAACTTCCCTTCATATGGAATAGCAACCAAGCCTTCCTTATAAAGGATTTATCAGCAAACGTTTTACTTTAGACTTTCTGAGTTCATCTAATGTCTAAGATCAGTTCCCATTTTTGGTTCACATCATACCTCAGCCGATACCGCTTTCATTTTCTTCCAGGCGTCGCATGTAACTAAATGAAATAATGCAACTTATAGCGTATAAGTTCGCAAGCTTAAAATTAAAAAAAAACTCAGATACTGACCCACATCATCAATTCTCTTTCCCCATGCGTCAAACTGTTGAAGATATGGCGGACTTTTTTCGCATTCATCTCCTAAGGCATCCAATTCATTGCACACTCGATTACCGAATCTTGTAAAGTCAGATTCAACTTCATGGAAAACCTAAATCCAATCCAAATTTTAAATTATCAAGTGCTGTATATATCAAGCATACCTTAACTTTTCAAGCTTAACATTTTACCTGTGCAGGGAGCAATCTTTTTAGAAATCGTCGGAGAAAAGCATCACTTGTGTAAGGATTCTGAAGTACTGGCTTCGCTTGAAAAAACGTTCCAATTTCAGCGTGTCGGAAACGTAAACGCATGTTGGATTATCAAAATTGTAATATTTCGTAATTTTGTTTTGTAAACAAAAAACAGCTGATAGTCGTGGACTTAAGAATTCCGCCGCCCCGTATCGCATCAGTCTTAAAATTTTAATCAGCAACTCATCTCGTCGGTCATTGAATCAATGCATTCATGCTGCACTGCTGCAGCGTGGATTGTGCATTGGCAAAGTATTCGCTAAATGTGAAATAAATTTTAATTAATTGAGAACCACATTGTGATTAACTTCAATAATTGACGTTAAATTAGATCATTCAGAGAATAATAGCACTAAACTAACCTTTCACCTGTTCAATCCACAATTGGTATGAAGAGGATTGTTGTTAATTATTATTATTGTTGATTGGTTAGTTAATTAAATTAGTAAAATATTCATCTAATCTCAAATCAGTGTAAATAGTTAACAAAGGTTAATGTCCTTGACTTTGCTTGTTATCATCCCGAATAACAAAGGAAAGTGAAAGCGTAAACTTATTTTTCACAGAGAACTGATATTTTGTTCTCTGAGATTTTTCCAATCCTCCAAAGTTGAAATTCAGCAAAGAATAAACTCTTCCTTTTCTTCCCTTCATCTCCAAGAATTTTTTATTCTTTATCTCCGAAAAGTCTCACAACTTGTAACTAATTATTAATTTTCAAGGTTCAGGTCTTTAATTTTTTAAGTACCACGGTTAAGCTTATTTCTCATTCTTCCCTGAGGTCATAGGTCGGAGTACACAGATCTGGACCATGACGAGCGTTTCAAAGGTAAGAAAGTCCTCTCAATTGTTTGTTTAGGTTTGTATTAAACTCCTGCGTTAAATGAGCGCTGGACGCGAACATTGAACTGTTTAACACTTGGGTACACTGGGGTTTAAACAAATACTGAGCTCAAGTTCGGCTTTTGTTGCATTTGTTGCTTGTATGGAAGACAGGAAGTACAGATTTCAACATCCTGTTTGAAAATTTGGAATTGATTTAACAATTATCTACTTTTGGGTGTTTATATTTTTAAGCTTGGGTGTTGGAAGTTTTAATTTTTAACACGTATATTATACGATTTATAGACAAACAACATAATATTTGAGGAACAATGGCCCAAGATGCAGCCGTCTATCGTGAAACTTCTTCGACAAGAACCTGTAAATCGTTCAGAATGGCAAGACTTATTTTACACGGTTCATCAAGTCTGCCTCTGGGACGAAAAGGCTGCACCAAAGATTTATAGAGCACTGCAAGATAACATAGCCGACTTCATAGGGCAAGCTACTCAGGTAAACCAGAATTTATTTTGAAGCCCGTGCACTCTAAGAATAATCAATTAACTTACACGTCCTTTTAGAGGGTCCTTGCCCATTCCGAAGATCAAGCCCTTCTCAAAGCGTACATAAGTGAGTGGCGGACGTTTTTCGAACAGGTTCGTGGAATTTGATTAATATTTTATTGAGTTTGACTTCTAACTGGTTGGATCCATGTCTTTGAACAGTGTATCTATTTACCCAAACCTTTTAATACGGTGGAAATATCACTCAATAATAACACTCAAGCTACTGCCCCGAAGAAGCACAAGAATGATGAAAGTGATGTGCGAAAGGTTAGTGACTGTCAAGGGCTCTAGTGTTGATAAATTACCGTCAAATTACTTCTTTTCATGAATCGTACTTTCTTTCCAGCTAATGTTGGACAGTTGGAATAATCAGATCTTCAATAACATCAAGGGGCGATTACAGTCGTCTGCAATGAAATTAGTGCGAGCTGAAAGAAACGGTGAAGCGTTCGATTCTCTTCTAGTCATTGGAGTTCGAGAATCTTATGGTATTTATTTTCTTAGCCTATTAATGATGAATTTGAGAGCTGGGAGTTCAAAATCTTTTTTTTTTCTATTAGTAAATCTAAGTTCTGACCCTGAAGATAAATTAAAAATTTATCGCGAAAATTTCGAGCGTGCGTACATAGAATCGACAGAAAGTTTCTATCGTGTGAAAGCTACGAATTACCTGTACGAACTACGGAACAACGCAGTTCAAAGTAAGTACTACCGACGTCTAACTTTTTTAACTACGATGAAAACGAACAGTATTCTCTTAATATTATCTAATTCCCAGATTTTGCATTAGTAAGTTTGATTTTAGTCGATTGATTTTATCACTTGTTTTAAGAATGCTAAATGGTTGTTTTCCAAGGAATTCAAGTCAAGTCAATTTTGTCAAGTTTTAAAAATAATGTTTAAAAATTTTAGACAATGGAGTTCAGAACTACATGAAATACGCTTTTGCCAAGTTAAAGGAGGAAGATAGTCGGGCGAAGAAGTATTTAGAACCTTCGAGTGGGTCCATTCAAGCTCTCATGGATTGTTGTGTTGATGTTCTCGTAACTGCCTTCAAAGACACCATCTTAGCAGAGGTAAATCAAAATCAATCAAGTGTAGTTTCCCCTGCGGAATTGCTGGAAATAGTTTAATCGTGGATCATTTGAAGATTTTTATATCCCACAGTGCCCTGGAATGATCAAAGCCAACGAAACGGACAAGCTCGAATTAATGTACCGATTGATGGATCGTGTGCCTCATGGTATTCACTCAATGCTCAAAGACCTTGAGGATCACATTATTTCAGCAGGACTCGATGACATGAAACAAGTCGCTGAGATCATTACGCAAGATTCGGAAAAGTATGTAGAGAGACTACTTGAGCTCTTCCACCGGTTTTCAACGTTGGTGTCACGTGCCTTTGTGGACGACCCGAGATTCTTGACGTCAAGGGACAAGGCGTACAAATGTGTCGTAAATGATACGTCCGTCTTCCGTCTGGACATTCCAGTCACCAAAGTGGGACCTTCCATTAAAACTGCTCCAGAATCACGATGGTAAGTTTAGGATAAGTACTTTCTCAAAATTGCATGCCACTCTTGTTTTCGCTTCAATACTAATTTACAGCATATGCCAAAACACTGAACGCATTCGTTGATAGCAAATTGCTAAATCCTAATGCCAACTATAAATGTAAAGCTGTTCAAATAGTAAGAACCAACGCCAGTACCTAATACCGCTGGAATCTTATTTAACTTGTTACAGTCCCGAACTTCTGGCCAACTACTGCGATCTCCTTCTTCGTAAAACTCCACTTAGCAAACGCCTAACCTCGGATGAAATTGAGGGTCGTCTCAGAGACGTGCTTCTAGTCCTCAAATACGTGCAGAATAAGGACGTATTCATGCGCTACCACAAGGTAATTCCAAAATTCTTTATTCGCTTCTCTTTATTAGTATGGATTTAAGTAATTCTCGGTATCAGTCAACCTCAATAATAAATAACTTCTGTCTGATCTACGTACGATGTTCTTTATTTTCAAGGCACATCTCACAAGACGACTTATTCTTGACGCTTCAGCAGATTCTGAAAAGGAGGAAAATATGGTTGAATGGCTACGAGAGGTCGGAATGCCTGCGGAGTACGTAAATAAATTGGGGAGAATGTTTCAGGATGTAAAAGTATCCGAAGATCTCAACCAAAATTTTAAAGAGCAATATCGAATTACCAAAGGACCAATTGCAGGTTTGATATAACTGATTCACGCCATTTACATTAATATGACACTTTAATGAACAATTTTTAGATTCAATAAATATAAAGATCCTGAATGCCGGCGCATGGGCTCGTGGCTCTGAGCGTGTCACTGTTTCGCTTCCGCTTGAACTAGAAGATTATATTCCAGAAGTTGAGGATTTCTACCGCAAGAAGCATAACGGGAGAAAGCTTCAATGGTATCATCACATGGCTAACGGCACTGTAAGTTTTACACTAATAAATAAATTTGACGACTTCGATACAACGGTGATACGGCATAAATATTTTCCTATGTCTCAGATTACTTTTTCCAATCGAGTTGGTAAATTCGACCTTGACGTCACGACCTTTCAGATGGCTGTCTTGTTTGCGTGGAACCAGCGGCCACATGATAAAATTACTTACGAAAACCTTCGGTTAGCCTCAGAACTTCCAGATCCAGAATTGAGAAAAACATTATGGGTTAGTTAATTAAATTAAAAAAAGAAGTTAACTGAATGATTATTCTAATGCTTAAATTTCAACAATTATTTTAGTCTCTCGTGGCATTCCCAAAAGTTAAACGGCAGCTTCTCTTATATTCTCCTGNAAATTTCAACAATTATTTTAGTCTCTCGTGGCATTCCCAAAAGTTAAACGGCAGCTTCTCTTATATTCTCCTGAAGTTCAGACACCAAAAGACTTCTCCGAGAATTCATGCTTCTGGGTCAATGACGCCTTTAGCGTTGTGTAAGTTAATTTTATTCTTATTGTTTTATTTGAATTTCAAAATCTTTGTTGGATTGATTAGTTTTTACCATACTTACTAAAAGTTCTGTACCTTCAAAACACGAGCAAATTGAATTGTAATTTGTACTTGTTTTTAGAAAAAACGGAAAAACACAAAAACGGGGTAAAATCAGCCTTATTGGGCGCTTGCAGCTTTCCACTGAACGTTCTCGAGAGGAAGACAACGAAGGTCTGAGCTTAAGTTATCGGAATTTAAACAACTTGTAACTGATTGTTCAAGTGTGACATGGTTTTTATAACTTTTCACCTTATTTATAGGAATTGCTCTACTTCGCGTCATCCGTGTACAGGAAGCCATTATAAAAATTTTAAAAATGCGGAAACGAATTTCAAACGCACAACTTCAAGTGGAACTTGTTGACATTTTGAAAAATATGTTCCAGCCATCGAAGAAAATGATCAAAGAACAGATCGAATGGTTAATAGAAAATAAGTACATGAAGCGGGATGAGACGGATATAAATCATTTCATTTACATGGCTTAACGGGTTTGCTAAAAATGTCATAAAGGATTCTTCACTTTAGCACTTCGTCGTCGTTTCCGTGATGTTTCGTGTACAACCTGTACAACTTACAAAAGGTCGAAATGAAGAAAAACGGTTAAACTTCACGAACTCATTTAATTTTAATTTGAAACGCCTGTGTGATATGATAATCTTAACGACAGATCAAAAATGTTACAGGAAGTTTGAAAAGAATTTTTATAATTTTTTTTGGTTTGCTTCGTATTTTTATTGTACAATAATTTCAGTTTTCAATGTGATGTTCCGTTCTTTGTTTTCTAAAATATTTGTAATCATAATGAACATGTGCGAAAACGGGAAGGCATGGACATTATGGCGTCTCACTATTTTTATCTTAACTTAGAAATTAGTTTGCTCATTAACTTTGATTGCAGAATTCGAAAATCGATGGAGTCAAAACCCTAAAAGACTTTGTTTTTTTTTTTTTTCGTCAATATAATGTGAAATTAGCGACATGCATTATACCTATTAACTTATATTTATTCTGAATAATTATTAAATTAAGAATTTTCATTCGAGTACCGTAGTCAACGGTTTTGACCTTGACCTTTTAGTAGAAGGGGTTATCCTATTTTTCGCATTCGGTGAAAGATGCCACTCCTCGTCTAGGTTTTGAATGAAATTGTACGATTTTTAGAAGGTTGTGGGCCATGTTGTAGTATTTGGACCATATGAGATTCTCACGTTTCCTATTGTGGCTCCAAGTGACAAGATTCCACACTTCTCTACAAATAAATTGAGAACACTTTCAATTTCACTTTTGCGAATTACGTTGCAATTTAATTTTCTATTTAGAATTGAGAATAATTAATTTCATTCTTCCATTTTAATTTCCTTAATCCCAACGTACAACAACAGATACACGGTCAAGCAACTCTTGGATTTGGGTCATTTTGCATTATTCGTTTTCAGATCAGATTCATTCAGTAAGTTCTGACTTGAGATCGTTGACCTTTGATCTCTTCATATTTACATAAGTTGCGTACAACTTATTACAACTTCACCTATTTTCTCCAATTACAGAGATCAATCACATTATATAATGGCACCTAAACAACGCAGAATTGCAGTACTTGGCTTCCGTTCAGTTGGAAAAAGTTCCCTCACGATTCAGTTTGTTGAAGGTCAATTTGTCGATTCCTATGAGCCAACAATCGAAAACACATTTACAAAGGTGTTCAGGGTGAAAGGTGATGAATACCAGGTGACATTGGTGGATACTGCCGGACAAGACGAGTAAGTTATTTCGTGTCAGCGTGCTTGTGTTGTATCATCATCAGTATATTATTTTATCTTAAAAGTTTGATTACTGGAATGGAATTCGAATTCGACATATTCAATATTGCAAAACATCAAATTCTTTTTTTTTTAGATACTCGATCTTTCCAACACAGTATTCTATGGACATTCACGGATATGTGCTCGTTTACTCTATTGTTGATCCCCGTTCATTAGAAGTGATCCAGATTATCTATGATAAGCTCGTTGACATGACTGGAAAAGTAAACCTTCCATTGACCATTGTTGGAAATAAGAAGGACCTTCACGCTGAACGGAAAGTGTCTGTGGAACAAGGAAAGAAGCTCGCTGAATCATGGAAAGCTGGTTTCTTAGAAGCCTCTGCCAAGAATAATGACTCTGTGTAAGGAAATAATTATTTTAACAACTAAGAGTCTTCCTACTGTTGTTACACACAATTATCTCCCACTTCCCACTACCGATTTATGGTGTTCCTTTTTAATTCTAATTTTAATCCTGATCTTGTATTTGACAGGACGGATATATTCTCTTCAATCTTATTACAAATTGAAAAGGCAGATTCGAATACACCGTCAGGAAACGATAAGAGTTGTGTCGTTGCCTAGATGCCCAAATTACATTTTTCTTCTTCAAATATCAGCTCCATCATCGCCATCAAACAACTGATTAATTCCTTTAAGGCAACAAACGTGTAAACCAACACCTTTACCAAATCATAATTTTCATGTGATACCTGAAAAAAATTAACATTTACTTAGTTCGCTTGTTTTCGTAGTATATGAAGCAGATTTTAATCCCTAGCTGCTTAGACGCAGGACTTTAAGGCCCCACACTTGTAATATACGAAACCAAGTAATAGCAAAGCAATTCCTGATGTTGATGCTTTACGACAAACAAAAACGAAGACCGAAGGACATTACAAAAACAATTGAACAACATCCTACCCTGCGCTACAGCTTAGAATATAGACTTCAGTAAGCATTTTATCTTTACCGTCTTTTCGTTAGCAATAAGATAACTTTCCTTTTCCAGTCCATAAATTACACTTTAGCGTACGCAATTGTAATTGCATGATGAATATGAAATCCATTTCGAGTCCTGAACATTTAAAACATATTTTCTCCGGTTGTAACGTAGAAAATAAATTTTATTTTTGATTTCCAATTCCAGAGCGCTTGTGAATTGTGATGTATGGGTTTGGTAGCCTTTTCATTGCGTTCGAGGGTAACGGCGGAATTCTGTATTCGACGAAAGGGTTGAAAAATGCACCTGTTTTCGCATCGGGTTTTTTTTTGTGCCTGGGCTGTGGCCAGCAGCAGGTGTAAAAACTCTGAAAGATCTGGCGCTACTCCAACAAAACTATTGTTTTGTATTTTCTATTGTAGTTGTCGTGTAGTCTTTGTTGAGTCATTGTTATTTTCTCTGTTCATGGATTTCTTTCATACGGAAAAGGTGGGGTCGGAGGGTGTAGATTTGTGCAGGCTAATTGACAACTGACAACTGGAAAAGTCGGCAATTTTTTGGTGTTTTTTAAGTTAAGACTATGAGACGCTGATTTCCGATTTATAAAAAAACAGCCCCCGGTATTGGAAATGGGTTCTGCGTTAATTGCCATTGTGTTTACAACGTGGTGCTTCTGGATTACACAAGCACAGTTTGGATGGCAGACAAGGGATAAATTCGATGAGATTCATTACAAATATGAACAGGTAACTCCAGATAATTGCCACATTATGCAAAGGGGTTCACTATTCTTGCCAGAAGAAACGATCACTCATAAACCCGATATTAAAGAGGTCAACATTAATCCTATTCTACCAAATCGAACTGCTCTGCTCCATTTGCATAACATGGCGCTGAACAGAGCCTTCTACTGGTCTTACATTCTTCAGGCTCGTTTCATCCGTCCAGCGATTAATGACGTGAGTCGTTAGTACTTATTTCAGGATAGAGTATACTGGAGGATTTGGAATCCCAAAGCAGGAAAACTAGAGCCTACCGTAACAATAAATATTAATATATTTATGTATTTATATATTATATAGACTTATGATCCAGGGTTAATGTACTATTTTCTGTCTACTCTGTCGGACGTTGCCGCCAATCCGAGAATCAATGCCAGTGCCATTTATTTTTCGCCAAATGCTTCTTTCTCTCCATCATATCGCGGCTTCTTCAATAAAACGTTTCCACTTTTTGCACCTCGGACATTCAGGTAAGTACTAAAAATGTTTTCGTATTTAGAAAGGCTTCAGTAAATAAATTTTAGTTTTCAATCAGCTAACTAAACTGTTATTTGTTCGTTTAACAGGGCGGATGACTACAACGATCCGATTCATTTGGAGCGAATCTCTACACTTAATACTTTCGTCGTGAAGGATTTGGGCGCTGTCCCCCCAGGAAGTCAAAGCTATAATTACACCACAGAATATTACAGAATTAACGAATGGTATAAAGCGTGGCTACCTGACCAGGTATGGTTACTTTGTGGTTCTTGGAGTAATCGCTTCGTATATTTTTTTTTTATTCTTTTGACTTGACAGGAGAACCGTATTCAGTCCTGCAAAAGTTTACTCTAAAACTAAACCTTTAACAGAGCGATTTATTTCCAGGTCGTTGAAAGACATGACACAAAGACAACGTACCAAGTAGAAATTAGATATGCCAATAACACCAACGAAACTTATACTTTTCATGGGCCCCTTGGAGCAGAAGGTAATTATGTATACGAGTTTTCAAACAAAGGAGTGCGATGATCGATTAATATGTAGGTATTTATCTAAAATAAATTTAATTTGATTTTCCAGAACCAATTGGTCCTGTCAAATGGACTCGACCATATTTTGACTGCGGAAGATCAAATAAATGGATCATTGGAGCTGTAGTTCCTATTGCTGACATTTATCCAAGACATACTGGATTCCGACATATCGAGTACCCTACTTATACGGCGGTTTCCGTGATGGAAATGGGTGAGTATATACTGTTCCTCACATTGACTGTTCTTAACCTCGCCGAATTTTTTTCATTTGAACTTTTTGCCTTTTTAAGACTTTGAACGTATTGACATCAACCAATGTCCACTCGGGCTTGGAAATCCTGGACCCAATCCTTACGCTGGAACTGCACAATGCAAGGAGGATACGACCGAGGTAGTTTGATTTGAGGATATCAAGCTATCACCAGTTATAATTTTATTAATTGTAGAAAATTCTAGAAAATTGTAATCCATTTTTAGTGTGAACCGCTACAAGGATACGGATTTCGTCGTGGAGGTTATCAGTGCCGTAAGTTCCTGTGCAATAATTATTCAAATAATTACTTTTGAGCCCTAAATAACTATTATATATTTTTTATTCCAGTTTGTCGACCCGGTTATCGACTCCCTTACCTAGTGAGGAGGCCTTACCTTGGAGAAATTATTGAGCGGAGTTCTGAAAAACAATACCGGAAGTATTTTGACTGTGAGAAAATTGGATGTGAGTGATATATTTGTTTTTAGACGTTTTCCTAAGGTTTCATTGTTTAACGACTACCAAAATCGACTGATGGTTAATCAATTACTAAATTAATTCATGCAAATTGATTGGTTGTTCCAGGGATACAGAAATTGCCAGTTCAGTGGGAAGTAGCTCCTTGGTATATTCGTGAAAAATACATGGATATTCATCACAACTATAGAAATTTTAGTTGGTTTCCAACGGTGCATGAAGATACCAATGACACCACCATTCGAGATCAGCGGAATCTCAACGTTGACAGCATCCTCCGCTTTCTAAAAGTAGTGAATGAAACCACGTGTAAATGGTACGCCATACTTTAATTAATAATGTTTGTGATTTGATTCTATGTTAAATAATTGTGTAGGTTCCGTCCTCAGGATTTGGTACTGGATGGTGATATTGGATACGGTGCCGAAGAACAATATGAGAACGAAGCCCTAATGGCTGTCCGACTAGCAAATTTTATCTCTTCTTATCTCCAAATTGTGGATCCTGATGAAGTATTTCCGGGGAAGCGTGTTCCAGATAAAGATCTGAATGAAGACCAAATGATGGGGGAAACGCTGGCAATTGTTTTAGGAGATTCAAAAATTTGGAGCGCTGGAATGTACTGGGATCGGAACAAATTCACTAATAGGACGCTCTTTGCACCATTTGCGTACAAAACCGAAGAAAATACGAGATCATTTAAGATGCAGGATTTGGCAAGGCTGAATAGCACTAGTGAGTTTGTAATTTTTGGAATCTAGAAGTGGGTTCCCTTGAGTAATATTTAAATAATTTTTCGGGAACCGAACTCCATTTTTTTTTCAGAGGAAGTATACACCAATAAGAATTGGTTCAAATCTCTTAAGAATCGATGGGCTACAAATTTTGACGAACTGGAGAAACATTACTTGAAATTACATATACGAAATAACGAAACCGGAGGTTTTCTTCAGAAATTTGAACAGTATCCTACTTTCTATCGCGCTGCAAGCATCAAGCATGGTCATTGGACTACTCCTTACTTTGATTGCGAAGGACTTGTCCCTATGTGGTCTATTTCGTATTCAGCACCTTTCTTTGGTTGGGATTCACTTCGGATCAATCTTGAATTCAAGTAACATATTCAAAAATCTCTTACAATTGAATTCTGGAATGGAGTTTAAGGTTATACATTTTTTTTCCAGGGGAATTGTGAGCGTTACAATGCGGTTGGACAAGCTGGACATGAATCAATGTCCCGATGACTTCACAACTCGGAATGCCTTCAAAGGAAGTGACAAATGTGACCGAGAAACATCCTACTGCGTTCCAATTCAGGGCCGGTGGTTTGAGACTGGAGGATACAAATGCGAGGTTCGGTTTAAGTCGCTTAACATAGTATTTGTCAAGAGTTCACGCAATTTTCTGTTTTGATTTTCAGTGCCTTCAAGGCTATGAGTATCCTTTTGAGGATCAAATCACATATTACGACGGACAGCTCGTGGAAGCAGAGTTTCTTAGCCTCGTGAATAATAACAAAACCCGGTACGATATGCTGAAATGTCGCCTTGCAATGGGCAGTTTGGTTAGTCCCAGTCTCATCCTTGTTCTGATTAGTGTCGTCGCAAACTTTTGTATTAAGGTCGCGTAGAGTAGAATTTACGCACAGCGACGCGTCATCAGCCGACATTGATTTTGTAATTAATTAAGTAGAAAGCACTCTGTGTTAGCGTAACGAAATCCGTCCATGACTGCCGATAAGACTTCGTTCATGCTAATAATCATCTCAATCAATTCCAGAATTTAGACTGAATTACTGCTCAGCTTTAGAATTCTTCAAAAGTTATTAACTGTTTTATTATGTCCGTACCGCCTACATAAATCTGAAACAATAGTACAAAATTAAGAAATGCGGTATATCAAAGGTAATCTAAAATACTGGGCAGGATTTATCAACAAATGTTCAAATAATCGGACAGGGGATGTGGCTTGATTGGCCATTTCAGTTAGAAAGAAAGGTTTTCGCTGATGAGATCTCTCCTGGAGGTTCCTATCTTTGGCTTGTCCCTAATCCAATTAATTGGAAAAATTGTTTTATGTACGTTTTATGATCGTAAAAAACGAACGTAGTAGTTGATTTCACATGTAAACTGTGAATGTGCATGAATTATGTGGTCCAGGTTTACGGTTTATTACGTCTTCGAGCCAAAAATTGTCAAAGTTTTCCGTGTCCAGTTATTTTATTTTACCAAAGTGTTAGCTTTAAATCATTTTTAGTTTACTTATTTCAAGTTTTGGATAAGCAGTTGTTCAGGAGAAAAGAACGGGGAAAAAACGTAAAATCGGTGGTTTGTGGTCGTGGAGTGAGGAGAAAGTCTCTTAGGGGAGATAACATGTAAAAATGGAAAGTTCGGTTCAAAAAATCTCCCGTTGTACGCCAAATTTATTATTTCAGTTTCCGTCAATTTATAACGTTGGTATGCGTAATTTTATAAAAGTGAACATCAGGGGTCAGGATTAACCTTGGTATTTTCTATTTTAATAATCTCACGTGTCGTCACATAATATTATGGTTGTTTTGGTACTGTAACAAGCGTCTTACAAAATTTGGAGTGAATGAAAGATCAAATGTTTGACATAGTACTATATTTTATATTCGTCATTTTAATAGTAAATAAAAATTTAATAGTTTATATAATAGCGACATCGGCATTTTACTAAACAGGTGGTTAATTCGTATATTAGTTTTTGATTTATTGCCCTTTGGAAGATGGACATGGGTCATTTGTGTAACCTTTAAATCACAGGGTATTTTAGACGTCAGTGGCTTTAGCCAGTTTTGCAGTCTCTTTACCATAATCTTTATTGACGCCAAAGGTAGTTACGGTGGTACAGAAGCTGTTGTCAGTTGTCGAAGATGAATCTCCAGTGACGCTAGGATCTGTCTGAATGGACGCGTTGTTGAAATTTGTGAGCGAAATGCCTGGGTACCTAGTAATTGAAATATCGGAGGACGTGACCGTATCAAAACTAACGTTCTTCATAGAATCTACGCCAGAATCAAACTGAACCCCGGCGGAAGTCAACGAACTCTGGGTACTCACTACACGGCCATCTTTCTCTTTCTCCAAGCACCTCGGACAGACACGAGAGGGGCTTGAGGCAGCAGAGCTCTTTGCGTCATCGGACATATATACAGCATCGCTTCGATGTATTCGCCGAAGTTGGTTCATCCGCCATGATTGTACTGCCCTCGAGGTTGGGTCCTCAAAATCCTTTTCGTAGAGAACGCTCACGTTAAGAAGGTCCTCAGAATTTTGACTTGAAATTGTACTTCCACCTTCATCAAATATTTCACTACCGTAGCAGCTCCCTTCTTGAAGTACGGGTAGAACGGGATACGGCAGCGGTAGGTGGCGAAGTGGACCAATTGGACCGTGGGCTGGGCAGTAGACGGAATGTGTAAGAAAAGTACCACTTCCTGGCTCAGATTCCGAATCTGAGAAGCCTGAAGCTGGGGACATAATCTCAGAAGCTCCTGGAGACCTACTCAAACAAATTTTCGTGATTTCAGAATTGGATTTAAAAGACAAAATCGGTAATCCGCCGAAAAAAAAACACTGAAATCACTGGAAAGGTTTCCCATTGTCTTAGGTGAGGGTATTTCTGGCAAACTCATTGTTTTTTTTTCGGTAAATTCATTCATTCAAAAGTGAAAGTTTCAAGAATAATGAAAATGCATAATTTACTCTTGATTATTGCGGAAGGAAATTGGAAGTCGCGGAATGGGAGCAAGGTCAATGTTTCCAGAAAGAAACGCTTGACCTTGACCAGCTTTATTTCCTTGCCCTCCGGCTCCCTTACTCCAGCAATTTTGAATTTCTTCTTTTGGTAAAAGCGTGTTGTGCTGGCAATTCTTCTGTGGCGTTTGAAGAGACCTTGTTTTCTTATAGTAGAGAAAGCAGAGAAAGAGGCTGAGGAGGAGTAGACCCAGTGGAATCAAAATCACAAAAACCACTACACCTTCTCGATAACCTGTGAAATTAACGAATAATTAATTAATTCGTGACAACAAAACCTCTTTGAAAAAAAAGCGGAGAAAATGTCAAGCAGAATTTCACACAATTTTGCTCATCGGAAGGGTCTTGCTCGCTACAATGTGCCAAGTTGTCGCATACGAGATCACTTGATATACAGTAATGACGAAGATCTGAAAAATATTTTTTGTTACTCCATTTATTTTTGATTTTGATGATCGTATTATCCCATAAATTGAAATTACTCATACCAGGACAATTGGACGCACCACCCATATGATTTTCCGTGAAACAAAATCGGGCCTCCGTACATGCAAATCTGTTACGCTTGGAGCAGTTCTCTAGAAAGAAACGGTAACGTGCAATTAATTAAGATAACTTTAATTGTGAATTTTTTTACCTGGAGTATTGAACTCTACGTCAGACCAAATGAGGCGGAATCCCACACTTAGGTCGTTTGACGTGTCAGAGTTGAGGACTCCTTGGACTGGTTTCGAAGGCTCCCGTGTTTGGAATCGAATCAAAAGTCGATTTCGATAAGACAGCACAACTCGTTCTTCTTCTCCCTACACCAGTGGAAATGCAAATTATTGCAAAATGACTGTTCAAATTATAACGGTGCTCAATAATTTGCCTTATAGTAGCGCAAGTCTCCACAGTATCTCTTCAAAGCTTCCCCACTTTCCAGCGAATGTTCGTAGCCATCATAAATACCCAGCTCGGCCTTTTCGCAGTTTGCTGAAGTCAACAAAATCAGAATATAATGCGATATTAAAATGTTTCGAGTTTTCGAAAAAAAGTTCGTTTTTCTTACCTATTGAACCCTGAAATTCAAGATGTTGAATTCTGATATAAATTGCATGTGAATAAGGAACACGAATTAGCCAAAGACAGTCCAAACCGGAAGAATAACCGATCGGATATCCTTCAAAAGTAAAATAAAATTTTTAGTCCTTCTCACTAACTAACGTTGTTAGAAAATATGGTTTGTATCATTTTGACCTGTTCCAAGGTCAACATTGTTCTAGGAACTTACCGGGGGAAGAAATTATACCCCCTACTACCCCACTCACTACACCTCCACACGGTGAAGTGCCGTTCAGTAGAGGCGGAGTGACGTTCGCTGAAATAGTGAAGAAAACATTTATGACGACCTTTACGTAAACGTGTAAAAGCGTTAGCTGCAAAAGGGTTAAAAACAATTCGGGAATGAAAATAGGTCTCAGGTGGGATTATATTTGTTGTGATTGTAGCTAACCTTCATCAATGAACTCATACGAAGCAAAGAATCCTTCATGATGAACTGCATGGTTAGATCGAAAGACCAGCTCAAGGGTTGGATGCAATAGGAGAATTGGTGGTGGAACCGAGTTTCCACAAAATCGTCCCCGAAACGTTCTGGTCCCTTTAATATCCACAGTGGCCAGTTCCAGGTAGTCTGATAGGCAACCAGCCGTGTATGGCGGCTCTAGGTCAAAATGGTGAAACGTAATTTTAACTCCTTCCCACGGTACTCCTTGAAGTCTGTAATTGCAAACTGCATCAGGTGGATATGGGGCTGGCCAGGACGGCGACGAAAAGTTTCCTCTAGGTGATGTCCTAGAATCAGCTATTAGGCCAGGACACTTGTCTGAAATTGAGTTTAACAAATCACTTTTATTTTTGTTGTTCCAACTTAAGCAAACAAGTTCATAATTGCAATTGTTTTAAGATAAGATCAACCAGTTAAGGAGGGTTGTAGATCTGCTTTCTTTAATTCTTATTGCTGTCAGTAAAATTTGGTGTATGTACTTACGCCCCATTGTTCCTGGAATCCAATTTCCAGAGAATTGTAAGAGTAGCGTGAGTAAGAGTCGGTCCGGACTCATTGTTAACTTTGTTGGAGGGAGTCAAAGACTAACAAAAGATTTATCTTATAAATTCTTTATGGAGATGTAGTTCAAGTGCTTCTCAAGAGTCAAGAGATTTATGGAGTTTCTTTGTGTGCCTTGAGGAGTAATTAAGTGGAAAGTAATTGACTAAAGCGTTGAGAGAGAGGTTGAAGAAGGAGACTAAGGAAATTGAAGAAGGATCTTGAAGGAGTGAAAGTAAAGAAGTGAAAGTAGGCCTTGAGGAGATGGATGAAAAATAATGATGAGTTTAAGGGAAAGGACCTCCAAAAACTGATTTTGGACTTTACCAACTTCCGCAAGAGAGGAAGATTCAATCGATCGCACTTTCCCAGCATCCAGCATCTTTCCAGCTTCAGACCTCCTAAGCGCAAGCAGAGTAGACTCTATCCATCCAAAGTCAATGTTCCAGGGAGATCTAAAGTAGCAATGTTCCTGCTGAATGAGCCTTGCTTTCTAGCGCTGTTGGGGGTTTGCTGCTCTGACCCCTGTAGTGCTTCTCTCCTCTACCAAATCACTTTCAGGTCAAACTCAAAGAGCCTGCCATTCGGTTATAAATTCAAAATTCAATTAAGATTTGATTCAATTAACAAAGTCCCATCTACAATTATTTGCATCTTGAACTGGGTACTGGGAGTGAAGGCATGCCAAACTTCGGAATATGAATAAACTTTGATATTCCCTGTATACTTTGGCCTTTCGCAATTGCTTTCCAGGAGTTTCAATTTTAGAAAGCCATACATAAAATAATAGCTGAGTTGATCATTTTACATTCGTTCTTTTTCCTTTTCGCTTTAAAATAATTCTGAAATTGAATTGATGTTACGAATCTACCATTGACCTTTTATGAACATTTTGGGTTTTGGGATGAGATTATTGTAAAAAAAGCATCACTGAAGCTTTGAATTGGTTCAAAAGGGCTGGAGTTGGTTAAAAGTTAAAATAAATGGAAATGGAAATTGGGATTTACGTTCCTTTCTTCGCCTTTCTCTTCCGTTTGTCGTTTGGATGAAAGAAAAGGACTTTTCTATGCCACACTTCTACTCTTTCCTTTCATCTTCTTCTTCATCCCATCACTCATCCTCTTCACACGGCTACTCCTTTAAGTACAATTCTACTTCGTAGAATCTAGAATCCAACTTAGGATGGCTACGAGACTTAGGTTAGTTACGTACAAATCTGCTCCAAGATTTTCTACCTTTCTCCACCATTACGAGTACAAGGAAAACGGCAGACTTCAAAATATTGACTTTCCGCACGCTTTCCTTTTTCTTTTTGAAAGGCAGGCACATTAGTAACATGACAGGCCGGAAGAGAATACACAGAGTCAATAAAGGTTCTCACTTTCCATTTTTATGTCATCTTCGGATATCCAAAACTTTTCCAACAGTCAGAAGGTCGTGAAAGGACGATGATGCAAGGTGGAACTTCGGGTAGAAATCACTGATCTAGAATATAAATCATTTTTCTACTAGGTTCAAGCTAACCTTCGAAACTAAAATTAATTCCAATTAAAACAGTTAAAATAGTTAAAATTAATTTTTAGAACAAAATCCGTCTCGATCTGGAACGAAGCCTTGAACAACGCTCTCCGCAAAAACGCGTACGCTTCTTGCGCTATGCGCCATCCGTTGACTACATTTTGAAATTCTTGATACGAATTTAAATTAGTGCGAACTCCTCCCCTCCTCCGCTACGCCGCCGCAGCTGCTCCTGCTCCCGGAATATTATTTTGGCTATTTGAATATTTACACCTGATTTACAGTTTACTAATTAATCTCAGTTAACTAATTAATCTCAGTTAATTGTTTCTTATCTCCAAAAGACTATCGTTTGACAAGCTTAACATTTCTGGCGAAATATTTGTATTGTACGTTTCTTAAAACATCAAAAAACCGAAATCTATCGATAACTTTCTCCGAGTGCCGAGCCGAGAGCCAAGCTGTAGGAAGTTGTGTTTACGTTTTTTTAGTGTACCAGCAACGAGTAAGTAAAGTGAGTAAAGTAAAATTTACAGCAGCAAAGTGTACCGGACCGGAGCGGAGTCGGGGTTGTGTTAGTTGTGGTTTTGTTTGAGTATTTTTCACTGTTTTTGACCCGTGACCCGTTTGAACCAATTGTTATGGCCAGTGTGTCGTGTGCAATTTTTCGTTCTGAACGAATCCGTTGCATAAAGCTTTCGGCGAGTTGAAGTATCAAAGTTAACAGAATCCGGACACGAGAACTGCGTAAACAAAGGAAAGGTTTGTAATTATCAATTAGATTACCACTACCCTCCTGCTGTAATAATACTTTTGTGGTTTCTGAACACACAAGTTTTTAAATGGGTTCTGTTTTGATGCTTGAATTTTACAGAAAATGTGGGGCAACGGACAACCTCCACGCTGGCCTGGAACAGCCCCGATTGGCCAACACCCAACGGAAATGGGAACTCCTGCTTGGTCATTCGATCAAAATCATTACGCACAAATACCACATAATCAGGGTAACTACTAAACTTAGGTTAATTCATATTATAAGAGGGCAGGCATACTCATCATTGAAAACGAGGGTTGTATAAGATAAAATTGTTGTAGTTGACTGGGCTTCGTTGGCTCAACAATGGATACAAATGAAAGGAACTGACGCACGGCAACTCCAAGACCAATGTCAAGAGTTCAATTCCTCCGACGCCAACGCACCATCAACACCAACTACCTAATATTCAAAGTCACCAGCCGCACCATCAAGATGTTATTGGAGAAGCTCCTATGGACTTGGACGAAACTGTCAGTGCCCCGCTATATACTCGTTCCTCTTCGATTACTGCCGGGAGTTCGCTTGCAAGTTCGCCTAGTACCCAATTTAATTCATCGCAACAGCAGCCTTGGACCCAAAACTCCTTTTTTCCAGATGCGGTAATTTTTCTACAATATTCCATTCATCTGACGGTTTAGCGACGAAGCAAACGGCTGACCCGCCATTTAGGAACATTTATTGTTGTCCCAGTCCGGTGTCCGGTCATTCTCGCATAACAAATATTCACTTTTCTAGAATCTCCGAAGGGGTTCTGCTGCAGAACCAGAGGCAAGTCACTACGACAATAATACTTGGCAATCCGCCATGGATATGGGCAGCTTTAGTGATCGAAGATACAGTACAGATTACGCAAGCAGGAAGCACAGTTATCAAGAAGAAGAGACTTACGAAGAAGATTTTGGTATTTCAATAAAAACATAAGCAATTATGAATAAGTATAACACACTTTACGTTCGGTTCCGGCAGCGGAGGCAGCAAGACGAAGGGCTTTGCCATCTTGGATACGTGAAGGACTGGAGAAGGTGGAGCGCGAGAAGCG
>JABASL010000098.1:0-29911 GCA_019775825.1 Neanura muscorum | reverse complement strand
TACTTAATAAAAAGGAGCCAGTCATATCACAATAATTGCAATTTTATATTTATGGGTCAATGCTAACATTAATTGAAAATTAATTTATTCACATTAAATTCCACTTTCAAATCCACACTCTAGGAAATTGGAAGCAGGATAGAGCCTTCAGTACTATTCTCAAAAAGTTGCTAAAACTGTACGTTAATTGCACTGGTGGAACGATTCGTCTTTTTGCAAAAATGTTCTCACAGTACCAGATGAAAAGCTTTCCTGGACAAGATTCTTCATGAAATGATCTAAAGAATTCAGCCACATTCTGAACCACTTCATATTTCAATTTTAATAAAAATTAAATTTAATTTTTCATGAAACTTGGGGTTGGGGAGCGCTGGGATTTCCATCTTGGAATGGAATTATGAAGTTCGTATCCATTCGATCATCACTACGCGGAGCAAATTAAATGGGGCCGGTAGTTGGATCATCTTCACTGTTGTGAACGTGAAGATGCAAGACGACATTACCATCGCGTGACCTCGTTCCCCAATTCTTAATTCCAAAAGTAGGAAATTGGTTGGTGGAGTGAGAGTATTTTGGTGGGGCCCATTGTCTGATTCCATTGTTGTATCTGTTTCTTCCATAATAACTAAACTGTCGGTAGTGGTTATAGTGGTTTCGTATTGGCCCGCTGCCGTGACTTGACCCAGTTTCGCTTTCAGCAGAATCTGGGAAAATATGGACCTTCATTTTCATTGTTGGTTTTCTATTAAGGCGTGTTGTAGATGCCGGAATAGGTTCAAGGAATTTTTGCCTGATGTATTCTAAATGGAGTCTTTTCAAATAATCCCTCCGGTGGTCATCTTCGTTACTACTCATGCGCTCTTCATCTGGGAATCCCTTGTTAATTACAACAACATTTTCCGCAGTCTGAATCATTGGATGACCACTAGATTTGTCACGAGAAAATTTAATCCTGTGGCCATGTCCGATGGCGCCAGTTTTGAAAGGTCTTCTGCCCAAAAGTTCACTCCCAAATGTACGTGCTGGTGGTAGTGGCGTTTGATAATCAGCGTACCATGACGGTGGGAAATGTTTTTTCCTTTTACTAGATGTAACAACGTATTTTGGTCCGTTTCGGTACGATTCTTCTAACTCTCTGTTTCTACCCACAGCCATTTCTTTGTTAATCAACTTCCAGATTGCATGGAGATCAGATTCTGTAGGATTAATTGTGTCAGCATTAGTTCCATGATTCTGGGAAGAGCCACTATTCGCCTCTTCTTCCGGAACCTCGTAGTCGTCCTTGGGTCTAAAGTAGTCCATGTCCTCGATTTGATCCCCATAGTCATCGTAGTCATGAAAGTTTTCATCTGAATATGGAAGTAGATCCGAAGGAGGGTACCGTATGGGCTCATTTCGTCTAGGATAAATTTTCCTTGTTTCACTAAAGGCCATTGGTCGAACTCGCTTCGGCCGAGGTTCCGAATATCTCGCAAAATTGTCCACACGCGTTCGAAGGCGGTAAATGTCCAAAGGGTCGTCTCGGGTCAGCGGTCTCCTGGGCCTACTCCTACGCGCATCTGCAAATGGAAGTCCATTTCCCATATAAAGTGCTTCTGCCTTTGTAATAGGTTGCTCTGATTTTACGGTGTTACCAGGATCGGTTCCATTTTGTGGTAGAGCTGCATTATTATATTGAGCGGTTGAATTTGAATTAATTTGTGTATCATTCTTGTAGTTACTGGAGCTGTTAAAGTAGGCAGTTGGGATTAATGAAGGAGTTGCAACAGTAGAATTTTGGAATGATGATGCTGGAAGGGACTCGATTTTGACAGGGTCGCTGGGAATTTTCTTCAAACTTCTCTCAGATTCCTTTTGTGCTTATTCCGCTTTTCCGATAATAATGAGTCACTGCGTTGAAGCTTTCTCCATTAGAATTTGGCTTGGTAAAATTGTTAGTGTTGTTAATTCTTTCCAGGTTTCCATTCAAACTTGGAATTTGAACAATAAAAACGAAAAGCAAGCAGCCATTGGCCATTCCGTTTTTAATTTGTCTTGCAAACAGAAATTTTTTAAATGTTAAACAAATATTAATGAAGTTAATGAATGAGAGCTGAAAGCGCTTTACGAAAGAGGACACTTTGAATGACGGAGAGCCACCTGCGAAGTTGTCAACAATTGCAAAAATGGTGCTGTACTTATACACCATGGTGTACAACATACCTGAAGAGAGCTTGCGGTTTTTATAAGTATACGCCGCATTTTTGCGAATAGACAAAAATAACGGGTGGAAGAATTTAGCCAAATTGTCCACCATCAAAGCGATATCATGGTTGTCAACTACCAAATGACATGGTTTTTCAGGAGAATTTTTAAAAATGTGTTTTGGCGTTATACATATAAAGTAGTTTAGAATGCGAAAGTAATTGAAACTTCAATTATAACAAATAATAATGTGAAATTGCAGAGTTGCATGCGTTATACATATAAAGTAGTTTGGAATGCGAAAGTAATTGAAACTTCAATTATAACAAATAATAATGTGAAATTGCAGAGTTGCAAGTTGGACAGTTTTCAAATATTTTACTTGCAGCCATAAGATGAACTTGTTTATTTTAATTTCCTCTAAATTGAGTTTCTCATCGAATGAAAGCGCCTATCGCATAAAATTCGCATGAAATCCGCATTTGACTTAATAATAAAATATTGAAGATTTAGCGTTATGCTTAGTAGGGTGAATCTATTACTTATTAAAACAACCTTGGTAATTACTTGAAGTAGTTCATGCGAAAGGATGGTTAATATTTACGTAAACAATGGCATCAAGCACTTAACAAGTCAACTCATCTCATTGCGTTGTACGATATCATCGAATCATCAAATACTACTTGAACCCTTTTATGCCCATACCCCTCAAATAAAAGAATTTAATGTTTAAGGGCCCCCGCTCAAACTATTGCTTCTGGATATGGAACATTGACCCTAATTTGTAAGATTACGCAATTTCCGTGCGACTCATTCTATCCAGCACCCCATCGCTGCCTACATCAACGGCTTTTGATTGAAACGATTTGCATCAAAATAATTGAGAAATAATGAAGTTCTATTACGCATATTAGTTGATGATATACTGATCCTTGGAGTAGTTAATTGGTAAAAAACGTTTCATAATTCGCAAATTAGTTCAAAGCAATCTTCCCGTTCTAATGTTCGGTTAAATAGGACAAAATGACAGGATTCACGCGCAGGAAATACTTTACACTGCCCCAATTCCTTAAATGTTTGTCATTTAGGTTCTGCATTAAGACGAAGTTCAAGTGAAATTTAGCTAATGCCTAAACATATAAAGTTGAAAACACGATTTGTAGAAATTATTTGTATGTAAGGATTTCTTTAATTAGGGAAATCGGAATTATAAGCTGAACTAATTACCTAAATCGTTTCTGAAATAACAATTTTAAAACCTTATGTGAGAAGTAATGTAACGCCAAGCAATTCGTCTTAGCTTTGCCTTCCTTCCGTCTCTCTTCCAACGGCGGAACGGCGATTCCGGCTTAAGCATATTTAACGATGCACAAACTGCAATATTAACAATTCTTATAAAAGAGATCTGCTTGTCTTTCACTTTCGTTAAAGTGCAAATAGTGTTTTGAAAGTTTTAATCATTATGAAACTTAAATTAATTTTACTTTCAATTCTTGGAACAATTGGATTCGTTACCTCTAAACAACAATCAAAGAAGGGAGAAGAAAAAGATCTCAAAAATGATTTGCAATCTGCTGCAGGTCAGCATGGTCTCCTGGGTCAACAAGGAAATTCTCTTAAAGGTGCTCTCGGGCACAAAGGACTTGGTGGTGGTGGTGATAGCGGTGGGTACGGAATTCAGGAACGTGGAAAAGGAAACCAACAAGCCTACGGCCACGGACTCGATCAACAACCCGCCCCCGGTTCTCACGGTGGGTTGGGTGACTATGGACAGGGAAATCAGAAGGGTCATGGACTTGGGAACCAGCAGGGTGGAGGTTTATTTGGCCTGTTAGGTCACGGACTCCACCAATCTCCCCAATCTCACGGTTCACAAGGTTTAGGTGGTGGGTACGGAATAGGAGGTCCGAGAGGCCAAGGACGCGGTCGCGGCCATCAACATTCGGGTCCAGCATGGCAGCCGCCGCTTATTGGCATTCCACAGGGGCACCAACATAGCGGATACGGTCCTCAGCACTCACGAGGTCTGGGACACGGACTTGGCAGCCAACAACACGGCTTTGGACAAGGCTACGGTCGTCAAATTGGTGGGGGATACATGCAACCACTAAGTCACGGTGCTGGACAAAGTTATCAGCAATATTTACAAAGTCATGGTGAAGGACAAATACAAAGCCACGGACACGGTCATCAACAGCAAAATAGCTACGGCGGACAACAAGGCCACAATCCTTGGCAAAATATTCAACCTAACCTTGGTTTTGGCGGGTCTGGGCTAGGACTAGGACAACAAGGAGGTTTCGGACATGGTAACTCCTACCAGCAAGTATCTCATTTTGGTAATCCGCAGCAGACACATGGCTCTTGGAATTCACCTGGACACGGTGGCGGCGGGTACCAACCCCCACCCCCACCACAGCAACTTGGCTATGGAGGTAATATATAAATTTATTTCTATTGAGCGTTAAGTGGATGAAAGTTACTGTTTAACCAGGTTATTCGTTTGGAGTAGGGCAGCCGCAGCAATGGCAACCAGTGCAGGACCATCACCTAGGAAGTCACTCGCATTATGACGACGACATGGGCCTCGGCTATCACTAAGCCTAATTTAATTAGTTAATAAAACTAACTGTTTATCGAATTGTATCTCACTTTTAAATAAATTCCGCTCCGGATTTAGAGTTGTGCCCTTTCGTCACTAAGACCATTTCGTTTTCATGCTTTCCGGAACTGGAATCATTCATTGTTGGAGGATTTGTAACCTTCAAAATTTTTATTTCTGATTCCGGTAAAGAATGAAATCCTCGCAAGTGAACTGAAATGGATTAATAAGATTTTATGAAATGAACAGCAAAGAGCGCACAGAACGGATTTTAGTGGTAACTATAATGCAGAATTTAACTGGAAACACGTACCCTTAAGATTACTAGAAGATGAAAACATTTTGGCACACAATCGACATTGGTACGACTTAATCTGATAATGGACATTGCGAATATCTAAATTGAAATACGAAATAATAACCATTATTTACCGTAAAAAATATTAACTAATAAATTAATTGTAAATTACTCACGCTGTGTCATATTTCCCGGAACGTTAAATGGCTTCTGGCATACTGGACACGAATACTCGGCCCTACCTTCACCATCGTAAGTAGCAGGATGCATAAAGCGATGGTGCCTTCTAAGAGCATTTCTCGTTTTGAAAGTCGCCCCACATTGCTCACAAGTAAAGTTCCGTACATTAGTGTGGACGGCCATATGGATTTTTAAATCGTGTCCACTTCTCGACTTCTTCCCACATTGCTCACATTGGAACCTCTGCAATGTCTTGTCGTGTGTAAAACCATGTGCCCGGAGACCTGCTGTATACGCAAATGACATCCCACATCCTGTAACATCACAGACGAATGGTCTAGGATTACTACCCTCTTCGGCATGGGTTACGCGTAGGTGTATTTGTAATCCATCCGCAGCAACAAACTCTTTGGGACAAATTGGACACGGAAATGAACGTGTTCTTTTGTGTTCACCTATGCAAACATAAGGATAAGATTATTGAAATTAGAAATTCAGGCAAATCAGTAGTCAAGGCCGCTACGCGAACAGCCAAGCCATCCTATAATATGTACTTAGTTTACGTTTAGAAACTAAAAATTCGTAAATTTTTAACAATGTTTGCCAACAACGGCCGCAGAACTTTCTTACTTCGTAAATGCAGAAAAAGATCCCAGGCATTATTGCAAGCTTTGTTACAGTGTAGACAGTCACGATGTCTCGTAATTAACCGTAGTTTATCCCTCCAAGTTTCTGTGTTATTTTTACGTCCACGGGGGCGTCCGAGAGTAGACTTATTCTTGACATTCGTCACTGGTGCTGGTGGATTACAAGCATCTTCTAGTTGTATTGGGGTTTCGGGCTCAACTTTATCCAAGTGACCATCTTCAATGTCATTCGTTTCAGAGTTTAATCTGACGGCGGTCAAGATCCTTAGACTCTTATTCCTTTTAAAAGTATCAGAAGTACCTACACAAGTGGTACCTTCCGAAGGACGACCGTGTTCTGACTTCCTTGGTCGACCTCGACTCCTTTTCAGTACAGGGCCCAGTGCGTTGTTTTTACTTTCAGTGGTATTCGAATTTCCACATTGTGATTTCCGGGGTCTCCCTCGTTTCTTTTGCTTAAGACTGGTCGTAGCAATCACAGGAGGGTCACATTGTAAACTGCCCGATGGGTTCCTCTTACTTGACCATTCATTACAAGTATTGTTTTGATCTAGCTCTGGATCACCTTCCCCATCACTGTCGCCTACGTCTTTTTCTGTGTTTTGTGGAGCTTGATCATCGTTATATGTATTCGTTACCTTCTTTTTTGGTGGAAAAGCCTGTCGAAATAGTTTTCGGCGTTCACTTCTTCTCTTGAGACGTAATTTGACAGTCTGGGTATCGGTGCAAATTGGGAAAAGAATTTGCTCATAAATTTCCTCACTCGTGTTTCGGGTTGGATGAGGGGGCGAGGGTGATCTACTAGTATCGCAACCTTGGCCTTCAGCTTTACTTAAGGCTAGACCGAATTCGGACTTTGGGTTACAAAGATCCTTGAAGTCCCGTAAGAGGTAGTAAAGTTGTGTCAAGATCTCGTTGCAGTTCATGCAGAGCCAGTATTCTTGATTTTGAAGGTTTAAACCACTGGTATAAATTATTGTTACAGCTTCATGGACACTGACGAATTGGTCAGCGTCTGATTCTGCTTTTAATTTGAGGTAAGGGCTGAATGTTTCCTGTTTGCCTGCTGAACTACAGTTGGCACAAGAAAGGGTTTCATAATCAAGTTCCTGTAATGATGTGTCGGGTGTCGATGCGTCGTTCATTATCTAGTACAGCAAGCCTAAAACAAAATATACAAAATCATACGTTTATGAACCAATTACTTAAATCCTAGTGAAGAAATTTTGACATTCTAGTTTGACTTAATAAAAACTTTTCTGTCTTAAATTGTTTTTTGAAATCCACACTTACCACACGAAGAGATTTTAATTCAGGACTGATTTCTTATACCCTGGCTAAAGAGATAGAAAGCATGCCGATTGTTACTCTTAATTTAATTATTGGATAAATAATTACAATAGCACTAACTTGTTCGTAACACGTTTATAAACATTAAACACGAAATCTCGAGTTGTAAAATGTAATGTTTACAATTATTTAGGAACAATCGAATCCAACTAGAGGCCGACCACTTTCCTGTTGGGATTTTTGGAATGCTACATGGGCAATGCAATATTCTGAAAACGCTGAGAAAGTGATAAATTGCCGAAATTTTGTTCACCTTTGACCGGTGACCCTCAGGTGAACGAAAGTAAAAATGCAGCATTTATTTCTGACGAGCGTTTGGATTTTTATTTGCATGCTGGACAAAATTATCTTTGGCTAATGTGCCTGTTTGATTCGATATAATAAAAGAAGTACAATTAGTAATTACCTACAACTTATTTATAAATACGGGTGGTACGACAATTCTGTAGAACTTGATTTTTAAAATTTTCAGAATTGTATCAAATACACAAGATTTTAGATATTTATATGAATTTATATAAAAGAAAAACGGAAAGAAAGTTGGGTTCAATCTAAAGCGCTCTGGTTGATTTTGCTAATTTTTTACTTTTGAACAATACGAAGTGAGTATGACCTGAAAACAGCGATTCATGTTTCCACAACCACGGGTATTTTTGTTTTGTTGTATTATTTTTGTCCGATTTCGGCAAAGAACACTACTGACTGGAATATCGAAAGCACTCGTTGCGCTGCGCTGGCTGACAACACAAGTCAGAGAATTTCCAAATAACAAATTGACCTCAGATTATCACACTGATGCGTAATGTCTAAATCCGCAATCAGTAATGACTCAAGAAGTGACGAAGCTGCTGGTCCGTTGGACCCAGTTGGAAAGTCTCCAAAAATTGTCATCAATGTAAAGCGTCTTATTTGTCATTATAGTACTAGTAAATGTAAATTTCACGCGTGAACTTTCTTGGTATCGACCTGTAGGCTGTTACTACAAAAGCGGAGTTCAGTCGACTATTGGCAAATACTGGCGTCCTAGACTTGTTCGCCGATATTATTCGGGAACTTTATGAAACGGACGAAAGCGAATGGCCAGACCACGCTGACGAGTATCTACTGCTCAAATTCATTCAAAGAGTCCCAATTGCCAAGCAAATCCACCTAATGGCTTCAAACTTTCAGAAAAGAGTAAATTCAAAAGTAGAATCAAAGTTGAGAAGGTTTCAAAACATTCTTTTAAAATTTTCATAGATTGCTGAATTAGAGGACGAAATGGAGGACGCAGTGGCTGAAAAAGAGGCTGCATATTTGCGCCACCGAGAAACAGTTCTTCTAGATATGTTGGACCAAGGTTCCGAAACTTCACTTGATGATAATGAAGTACAGGAGAAACCAGCCGCTGTCAGTGACGCCGGAAGTAAACAGCCTTTACGAAATTTGACCAATCAAAAGGAAGACTCCAAAAACTTTGAAACGATTTCAGAAAATCGTGAAAATCCGCCTAACTCAGCTTTAGCTCTGGACACAAAACAGGAAGAAAATTATTTAGAAAAAGATCAAAATTAGAATTCGGTTTCTTCAAGTGACAACTACAATCAAAATTAGCTTTACAAAATTACAGCTTATACAGTTTTGGAAATGCATTAAACTAAAATCTCAAATTCATAAACTTCGATGTAGTAAAGTTTATGATAACCATTTTACTTCTTTCAAATATTACTTTTCCGATTCTTTTAAACCAAACTTCAATAATTACTAATAATCTTTGAGAGAACACTTCGAATTCAAGGGCCAGTACAGCGGTTCTGCTTTCCATAACCTCGAGGTTCTTTACGTGGTGGTGGGATGCAATTGGCTGGTGGCGCTGGACAGCAGTCTTGAATTGGGGTTTCATAGGTCAATCCCATGGCATCCAATTCATCCTTCTGAACCTTGTCCAACGCTTCCCGAAAAGATTGGAAACAGACACGCTCCTTTTCGTCTGGATCCATTTTGAGGGCTACTTCCCAAGCACAGTTGACTTGATCATGAGTAATATTTATTCCAGCCTTGCAAAGAACCCTCGACATTTCCTCTTTTGACATTGCCTAAAAAAGTACTCAAATCAATTAGTCTATTCTCCATTTTTCAGTACTCTACCCTAAATGATGGAGCATCATGCGAAGGATTCTTATTGGTGGATAGTGGGCCCTTGGAGAATAGGTGATTTGGAATTATTTTTAGATATAGACACTTACGCGAAAGACATCTCTCGCTGTGACTCCACGAACGGTGTATACACTTGGCCAGATGAGACTGTAAGCATCTCCATCATCACCATAATTTGTCATATCCCGCGTACTACGAATTCGTGCTGGAACTTTGTCCTTTCGAATACTTGGCATCCCATTGACACGCTCCTCCTTTGCTCGAAGAAGGCACGATTCACAGACGCACTGATTAGCAGCAAAGTCAGAGTAAGTAGTTCGAAAATGAATGCAACTGTTCGTGTGAGGAAGGTAGTAGGGAGTCAATGCTGAAATTTTTTGAAGCGAAATGAGAAAAATAATTTAAACAATGTGCCAACCTATGAACTCTTACTTGTGACTTTTGATGCAAAACATGGTTCCTTGTGACCCTTGATAAAGTCCATCAGATGGTTGTAGTCAACGACGTTGCACGGAGACGGATGAAAAATTCCAATATAAGCAAGCGATTCGATGAATTCCAAAGGTTCAAGCGTTCTAGGAATTTTTTCTTCAATCAAACAGCGCATGAATGGTTCCCACTCAATTGTCCCATTGCAATCCTAAACGAGCAAGCATGAAATATTGCAATGTTAACGACTTCGTACAAAAAATGTAAAAGTTGGACCAGGTCCAGTTCCTTATCGTGTGCAACAACGAACCTTGTCATTGGCTCTAAACGCTTCGTACAGGGATTCCAACTCAGCGCCTCTGTCAGATTTTAGATTGCGGCGAACTTTGGTAACCCATTCTGTCATGTTATGAACCAGCCGCTTCGCTTTTTCTGCTCCCTCGTTTGGACAACGATTCAAAACTACTTCATGAGCTGGACGGCTTTTTGGTGTGACATGACCGTAAAGGAAGCTTTAGGGCAGAACAGTTAAAATAAATGGCAGTTTTGAACTTGAGCTAAATAAAATAGGTAGCGAGTTTTTCATACTGGGGACCTCGGTCACGAAAGCCACAAATTCGATCCTGCGCAATGCCTAATTTCGGAAGTCGTTGATCCAAATGATCTGCATACACTTTCGAAACTAGAGGTGGGTCGGGGTTGCATTTTCGCCAGTTGCCAATAACAAGAGCACAAGGGCGTCCAGCAATGTCATGTGGAGTCAAATCTCCAAATGTAGCACTTCGAGAAAATGGTCCATCATAACTAGTCAAAAACAATTAAAGTTAAAATTTAAAATTTTGAAAATTTCTTGAAAAAGAATCCCACTTCCGGCAAACTTGTTCTCCTGGATAGTAACTGTCATGCGTTTTTCGATATAATTGATGACAACAGTCAGATTCAGCCTCCACAAAGTAACGGTCCTTTTTTGGGTTAATCAGATCTCCGGCCTTTACATCTGAAACCACTCGAATATAATTATATTAATATCAAATTCAAAATTGATTCGAATGGCGGGGTTATTGACCTTTGTGTGACACGACACCGAAGGTCGTTGTGTTTGGATGAACGTGGGGCGGAAGATTGAGTAGTTGATCATGAGAAGATCCCACGGGAGCCACCTTGTTTGAATTGTAAATACTCTCCGCTAATTCAGTTTCCAATTGGGACACCCACGTCTTTGGGGGCGGAGTTATCAATTTTCCGCCCTGGATTAAAACAAATTCAGTAACAACTTAAATTTTGATTGTTGCAGTTTACTTTTAAGTTCAACTTTGACCCACTGGAGTGACGTCATAATCCACCACGCCGTGGACGAGAGATTTCGGATAGTCACAGTCTTGCGCAGCTCCATAATGAACTCTGGCTTGCGCAAGGTAGCCAGTATTTGAACTTCTGAAGCGGCGTAAAACACAAGGAAGTTCCTCATCGTCTGGACACCAACGGAGGTTAGCCTTAATTCCTTCAGAACTACGAAGACGCTCATGAATTTCCTGTACAGCCGGATCTCTAAATTTTCGTCCCAAATCCTGCCAACGATTTCCTTCCGTGTGTTGCGAACACTCTTCTTGTAAAACCGCCTAAATAGACCGAGGTCAAAATTACGCCAAGGTCAATTTCTAATTTTACATACTTACCTCTCGTCTGCAAATACATTCTTGACAGTCACAGGCTCGTTGATGTTTACTTGGAATATCATAACATCCCCCACCGACAGGTTTGCACATGTCAGTATCAACATTTTCTCCCTATACCGAGAAAAATCAGAAAAATTGGGGCAAAAATTTTATGAACTTCTGGCTCTACTTAACTTGTATCAACTGTTTACCATTTGAGCTTGGCATTCTTCCAGATAAGCATCAGCATGGACATGACTTCTATTTTGATTCGGTATATTCTGGGTAATTAGTGGAATGCATCTTATTCCACATTTGTCTTCTTCTGGACATACATTGGGCATTGTTATAAGAACAATAGATTCAAATTAACGCTGTTATAAAATTAAGCAACTTTAGGTGGATTTACAATCATGGGTAAACAAATTGAGTATGATGGGACCCCACTCAGAGTCGAAGTGGAACGGATTCAAAATCAGGAACGCTGAAATTAATTCAGGCTGAATACAAACAAATGCAGTTTAGCTAAAACGTTTCCATAGTAGTGTACAACGTTAAATAAATAACAACTTTCGAATAAAATTCTACGAAATTCAATAAAAGAATCGCCTGGATGCTTTTCATTGGATTTCCTGAAAGATGCCTTCTTGCCACTTGCTTTGTATAAATATTGTTCTAATGATAGAAAGTCTTGAAAGCAATGTTAATTTGTACTTAATTAGAATTATTTAATTTATTTAAAATTAATTATTAACTACTCAAATTCTTAGTAGGATTAAGTTACTTTCCCATTTGTAACTTCATAATTATTGTGCGATGACGATGGTGGAGAGTAAATACACAAATTGAAATTCTCTAATTAGAATTCCAATTCACACAGTTTTTTAGGTAATCTCTAAAGGATTAAGATCACAAAAACTCTCCTTTGAAATCGTAATGCGAACTTTATTATCTCAAGATCTGATTGAGATCCTTAGAAAGAAAGAAATAAAAATCAAAGGGTTTAAGTCATTTTCTGATTAATAAAGTTTTGTTGGCGTGAATCTTCGCTCTATGGCCTCGCCAACATCCTTTTAATTAGTATCATCCACTGACCTCATTTACGATTAGTACAATTCAAAAATAGCCGCATTATCCCTACCATTCCATAATCTTGAACCTGCGTACTGCTGACACCCTACTCTCAATTCTTGACTCTACTGCTTAATTGACTTATTCTTACAATTCCATCACTAATCTCCTGTCCCGCCCCCTTCCACGCCAACTCTATTTTTGCCAAATTCTCTTAATTACAAATAATTACTGCGCTAATTTATATTTTATGCTTATGATCTTAATGTTATGTATTTAGGAAACCCATCAAATCATGTAATCACCACATTTTAGACTTTCAGTCAAAAAAATTTCTATAAAGTGAAAACGATACGTAGCAAAAATAAGTAAAATTCAAACTTACTTGTAACGTTCGACTTTAAAATTGTTATCCAGAGCCACGGCAAACAGAAGTCAAAAATATTTGACACCTTTTGTTTATCATGCCTAAATATTTGATGAATCAATTTTCATCCAAAACGGTATTGGTTCAAACAAAAGTTAACTACACAATTGAAAGAAATTAACCCTAAGTACCCCACGGAAAGGCTTTACCTGAAGGCTAAAGCCACGCCGGGGTTATGTTACGTTACCCCTGTGTCCGATCAGGATTTTTGAGTGTGATATGGCTCGGGGCTTGTGTGAAAATCTACGGCATCTGCAACAGTCAAAATAATTTTAAACGTTTTTCTCACGGTGTGTGAAAATAGGAAATACGTGACACTTAATTTTTACACTTCGTTCAACTAATATAAAATATCATTAACTAAGGGTGATTTTCCCGGATTCAGGGAAATCACTTTCCCCTGAAATTTATACATTTAATCCCTGACCACACCTGAATACCAGTGGCCAACACCTGCTTCACCGCGCATCCGTGTCTACATTTCATTTTCAGGTGTTGTAACTTGTAACTAATATGGCTTGCCACGGTGCACTTGGCTACGCTCAAAGTGTTTTCCTCACCCCCGAAAGTATGTTACTGCGAAGATGATGATGGTAAAAATTCTAGGAAGATACTAATTTTCATTCGGGCTTGTATCGTTTGTACCTCATTTATTAAAAGAATAAACCTAATAATGACTTCTCTGTATAAAAATTATTATTTAAAAAAAAAAGATGGAAGCGTGTCAAGAAGGCGGAACAATCTAGATTAATCAAAAATACCACAACGAAAATGAGAAAAATGGTTCCTTCAAAAGGAGTCTTTGGTTTTGAGAGGGAAGTGATATAATTTTGGGCCTTTTTCTCTGAAAAGCGACTCTTTTATTTTCACGTTCATCATAAATGTGTCAGTTTTAAGAAGGCTTTTCAGCAGTGACCATCGTCATTACTTCAAGTTTCTCTTTTCTTTCAACGACGACACGAGTGTCGGTGAAGCATCAATAACAGTTAGTTTACTAACTAGTCAGTAATCATTTCCAACAAAACAAGCGTGTCACAGGGACATTATGTCCTGAAAGTGTAAAGAACTTTTGTTAAGACAATTTCCATGGTATCTTTAACAATTTTCATGGTGCTTAATCATAAGGGTTCTTCCAGTCCTCCGGTATGGGTCATCCCACAGTTGCAAAACGAAATCAGAAGACAAAATTATTTCGATTATTACATTTTATTCTCCAGTTTTCTCTCCTGATCCAAAGTTCATTGGGTAAAATTAATTGTAGTGAAAGTGTACAAACTCTGAACCGTAAAAATGGTTCTACGGAATCGAAGTTAGCGTCCAGGTTCAACCAAATTGTTGGACCGTCGATTCTTTTGAACTCAAGTTCATTTGGACGACAATTAGTGAAGGCAGAGTTTGATCGTAGGAAGTTCTGGGAAAATGATGGGTCGAGTGCACCAAATAATACGAAGCCTCAGAATGGTACTTCGGATCGATTCAAAAGATCGTTTTTTCGCCGCCACTTTACTAGAGAAGCTCTCTATTCTCCAGAACCACTGCTTCCTCGGGCGTATCTAAGCACAGACTATATTGATGAAGAAGTACCGGAGGAAGGGTCCATCAATTATCCAAGGTTCAAAAATCCTCTCTCGAGACTACGGCGCCCACCACGGCGAAGAGTCCCTCCTGGTCCACGTCATGGAGTTCCATCACCGCCCCGGATTCTCAGTCATATGGGACCCCCACGCTCAAGGCCCCCACCACCAATTCCCTTGCCTCTTACATCAAATCATCACTGGCGTCCTCCTCCTTATCAACAAAAACCTAGTTACAGCTATCCACGGGTAACACACGTATATTATTAGTAGCTTACGATATTTCTTAAACTATGATTAACCATACTTATTTAACCCTCCTCTTCCCAGCCCTTCGTAGTCATAAGCTCCTGCGTCACGCTTCGCTATTTCTTCTTGTTCTACGTTTTGCTGATCGGTTCCAACTACTCGCCAACAACTCACTCGGAACGGAGTGAGTGAGTGCGCAAGGACAAATGAGAGTGTTAGTTTTGGAGGGAAGATAGTTTTGGGGTTAAAAAAACTTGTACAAAAATGCCCAAGAAATGCCAAATCCTTATGGGCGGTAGCACGGAGTTTGTCTGATTTTACAATGGTTTATTTTAGGATGCTGGTAGTATCCAGGACATTTTGTCTTACTTCCAGAAAGAAGACCATCAACAAGTTCCACAGAATCGACCAAGGCCAACCCCACCTCCAGACATGAGTCCAGTGTCAATGGGCGGAGATTTCTCAAAAGAACTGCATGATGTTCAGACATCGTTGCTCAAAGATATTAGAGAGTTTGCGCAGAGGCCAAATATGGTTAACCATAATACGGAAGAAGCTACGCAGGCCCCACTACCTACAAGTAGTAATGCGCCCTTGAAAAGTAGTAGTTACGGTTACGACGCTCGACCGTCCACGGATGACAATGAGGAAGACAATGGACTCGAACCAAAGGCTAAGCCTGTCCGGGAAATGATCAAGAAGCGTCCACCACCAAATCCGAGGGGTTCTTACAAATCGCCTAAACAATCAGGATGGGCTGAAGAATCTTCGGAAGAGAAGCCTCATCGATATAAGGGTTCCTCAACTCGTCATCGTGAGGATGAGGAAGAGGAGGACAAGGGACAGGAAGATGAGGAGGAACAGCCTGCCCAGAGTTACCCGAGCCGTGAACGTTATGGCACGAAAAACGGACGACACTCAAATTATGGCCGTCTGAAACATGGACACGGTCAACCTGTGCGACTGCGCGTGCGTCCTCCGAAGGAATCCGAAGAAGTTGAGCGTGATCACAAAAGTAATTCCAGGAGAACTCGACCGCGTGGGACAAAATCTCATCAGACAAAACATCGTTACGCTAGTGGGGCTTACCGAAGTCCCTCCGAAAGAGATGATCGGCGCAGTCGTGAAGAAGAGGATCTTGAGGATCGTTACCGTAATCATAGATACGGCGAGGATCCAAGAGAGGCTCGTATTCATGCAACTACCACAAAGCCCGTAGTAATCAAACAACCTTATGGTCACTATAAGGGTTTGACCAAAATTTCTGCACGGAATCACGACAGCCATGAAACGTCACATCGCGACTGGAACTCAGACGAACGACGATTAGAGCCAGAATCGTACACTCCAACCCTCAAACACGAGCAGCCGCCTACACGTCACAGATATCGATATAGTCCACCACCAGCGTCACCAGTTATCCAGGAACCGGAAGAAGATATCGTAGAAATTCACACGGGTGGATCATTTGCGTACAAACCTACGCCAGCCCCACCTCCGCCGCCACATACCGCGGCTTTTCAGTACCGTCACCCTGAACGAGATGACCGTGACAAAAATAATCGTATTCACAAGTTATACCTGGAATATTTGGAGAAAAAGTTAGAAGCTGAAACGCTTGCCGCCGTGGCAGCAACAACAATTCAGCATCATCCCGCACATCAACCACCACCGCAGGCCTACCATTCTCCCACGCCGTATCCTCCTCCTCCTCCGCCTCAGTTTCATCCAGTACCATCTACTAAATTGGCTCCACCGCCCCCACCCATGAGAATGAAGATACATATTTATCCAAATGAAAACACAGAGGCTTCAGCCTCTGTCGGAAGTGAACGACACTATAACTATCAACCGGCGTCGTTTCCACCGCCACTTCCAACGTCCTTTTCTCCTCCTCCGTCGGCGTTATTTCCTCCTCCGCCACCAGCGTCGTTTCCCCCTAGGATGCATTACCCAACGCCTATTCCCGTTGTACCCCAGTATGGACCTCCCACTGTACCACAATACGGGGCTCCACTTCAAAGTAGAATTCACAGTCCATACCCAAATTACAATCAGCGCCAAGACGCGTACTCATTCCAACATGGGCCGCCCCCAAGAGAGTCTTACATTACGCAGACGCAGCGCCCGTTGCTGTCAAGTACTCTGCAACCTATGAGCAATAGCAATGTCAACGATATCAAGCCAAATGGTCCCTCGACGGCTATTGACAAGAACAAAAACTTGGTCCTTCATTTGCATGTGCATCGCCGACAGGATGGTAGGGACTCAATGGCCATGGGTTCTGAAATCTATCAATCGACTGTGAAGCCACTCACGTACAAGTAAACCATGCTTTGATATTAAAATTGATTACTTATACTTGGTACTCATTCTGGCAAGGTCATGTTCTCGATCAAACGAATTAATGTAATTACGGTAAAGGATGAGAAACAGATTTAATTGACCTTTTGCCGCTCTTGTAATATTCGTTGACCTCGAATTCTCAAATGTCACTGAAGCAGTAAAAGGAAGTTGCATCTTCCGTATTTTGATATCTCCTTAAACAATCCACACAAATTACATTTCCTGAAAACGAAGAACTAAGAAAGAACTTCTTTCGTCTTTGGAAACGCTTTATTTGAATTATTGGTACTCACTTATTCTTCGTTATGATCATTTCTAAGAGAGTAACAACATACAATTAACTAAAAAAAATTAATAAAACAAGATCACTGCACTAATTTAGGTTTTTCTGAATTTCCATTTTGTAGCTCATCCGGTTCAGCACTGTTGCACACGGACTATTTCATTTGAAATTCCAAATCCAATTCATAAATTCTGTATTAGGTAAAACAAACCATAAAATGATCTCCTTCTTCAGCAAAAGTAAGATTTTTTTAAATTTGCTAAACATTAACTAATCCTGATTAGCTAGATGTTCAAATGCTAGTACAAATCTACCCTGACAAAGAACTAAAACATGAAAGCTAAAAATTGTTACTTATTCAACTAAATTCTGCACCGTATGCGTCCTACCAATTGAAACCCGTTTTCTGAATTCTATCTCGTTGTTAGCTTTAATTTTTTAGAATGTTACGGTAAACTGGATTTAATTAACCGACTAGAAACTGACGTTTCCATTTTTTAACGTATGTATCTATTTTCCAGGGAAATTTACGACGAGGTTCAAGAACAACAACAACAGCATCAGATGCGCCACCAACATCATGAATTCGAAGAAAGACAAGGACAAGTGGACGTTGGAGAACCCGTAAATAAAAGCGTGTCCATGGAAGTACCACTTCGGGAAGAACGAATTGAAGACGTTCTCCAATCACTACTGAAGTTTGGACAAGGCCCGTGATTGGCCTTGATTAGGGTGCCTCAACCTACAAAAAAAAAGTTAACTTTTAACTAGTTAGTTATATTAAAATAGGCTAATATATTCCGTTAATAGTATTCTATGAAATTAGAATCGTTTTATTTGAAAGTATTTAGAAACTTTTAAGTTTTCGAACTCTTATGAAAAGGTGAGTTATTTCTCTAAGTTTCTTGATCAATTTCTTAAATGCTTTTATCCATACCATTTCTTATGGTACATCCATCATTTGCTGAAGCAGGAGTTCGAGGAAAGGTTGCAATTGTCCAGTCCAAGTAAGCGTAATGTACAGAACGATTATCGTAATATTGATACAAATCCCAAGGAGAACAGAGTAAAGGAAGCAGTCCGTGCCAGTGACGCGTTTTAACCAAGTTGGCTTTGACCTCGGTCCTGAGGTCAACAGTTCCGACTTGCTCCGTCGTTTCTTCAACCTATTACTAGTAGTACTACGTAAACTATTAGACGGCGACACTCGATTCTTCGCCATCTTCGAATTTTATCGTATATGAGTTTGCCGTATCGTCTACGGCAAACAAAAGCTAGGCCAACGCTGGTGCTGTGTTGCGTTTTCGCGCAGCGTGTATTTTAGGACTTGTTATGTTTTGATACTGTGGCGGAATTGTGGTGGCAAGGTAACAAAAGAAAAACATCGCTCAAATCAAGCAGTTCGCCGAAGCCAAAAACTTCCGCAAACTGCAAACTGCCAAAAAAATATGATTCGGGGAAGGAATTCAAAATCTTTATATACATAACTCAAAAACTTTGTCGAAAGTAAATCAGCGTTTTTTGGCTCAGCGTTGTCCGTCATTCTGGTGACTAACGTACTTAAATGCCTGTATTTAAAATAGCTTAAGAAGTATAAGGAACGGATTACTTTCATCAATAAAATTGGACAACGTATTGTCGAAGTAATGGCGGAGGGGGGAGAGAAACACTCCACAAGCTTCCTTTTTCAGCGAATTATCATTGCAATTCAACGTGGAAACGCAGCTTTAATTCTTTGATCAATTCCTTCCGGAAGGAAACTCGACGAGTTATTTATGATTTAACAAATCTATTATCAATCATTTAATTTTTACCTGGTCATATTTGAGTATTTAGTTTTTCAGTTATTTAAGATAAGTAAATCCTTTAATAATATTAGCAGTATTTAGTTGAAAAAACGTTACAAAAATTTAAAATGAAAAAACGAGACTCATAGTCAGAAGCCCATGTCCAACTAAAGGCGAAAGGAGATTTTAATGTTGACTTTCAGAAATGTCGAAATCCTTCAAACTGACTTTCTAACTTTTTTCTTTTGTTTGCGCTCGGATGTCGGACGTAAAAAGAAAATAAAAGACGAAGACTGAAAACGATTTATTTGCACCTCAGTTAATTGAAATTGGAAGCAATTATCAAGTGTTGAGTTTGTTAAGTACGTATTTCCTACAGTGTTGTTAACAGTAAGTAAAGTACCATCAAGTGCGGCGTACACTTGTCCTACTATGGATGCAAAAATTAATCTTCGTTGGACAAGTCACAAGAGTACCGTGTTTTCTATGTTTGACACACTTCTGTCAACTGAATCAATGGTTGATGTGACACTAGCGTGCGATGGGAAATATCTTCGAGCTCACAGAGTTATACTTTCGGCTTGCAGCCCATACTTCCAGGTAAAATAATATTGAGATACATTGGTTAGTATTCAATTCCGTTAAAATTACTATTTGATGTGTTGTTCGTCTAGGAAATATTTGGTATAGCTGGGAACAATGTGCAGTCACCGATACTTTACATGCGAGGGGTTAAGCACTCGGAACTTGAAGCCTTAATACAGTACATGTATCGTGGAGAAGTGAGCGTATCTCATGATCAACTTGCATCCCTTCTAGAAATTGCAAAGGACTTAAAAATACGCGGCTTAAGTGATGCATATGACGATAATACTGTCGATTCCGAACCTACAGTACCGACTAGTGACAGTGGTCGCGCTCGTGACGTTATCCCATCTCCACCACCACTTGTTCGTGCTGTACAGCCTACAATTGCTATTACATCTCCTTTAAGGTCAGAAGACTTAACAACTAAAGCCTCTCACCCAAAGAAGAATCATCACCGCCGCCAGCGATGGCACCATAAAACGGAACCGTTACCAGTCCTCACGGCTTCTGGGCATGTTTCATCAGATTCTATGCATGCGGGATCTGACACCTCTGCCCCCGACTCTCAGCAGCACACATTTACAAGTGACCCATTAGGGGAGTGTCCTTCCTTACCGAGGTTGCAATTTAATCCAAAGACTACAGAAAATGATGACGAGAATGAGCAAATACGGGCCTTTTTTCATGAAAATGAAGACGACGAAGAGGTAAGCTTTGAATTGTTCAAGTTATAACTGGCACAAGTTACCTACAAGTTGTCGGTAATTTATTTCAGGCAAAATCATTAAAACTAGAGGTTCAGGAGGGATACATGCGGGAACCGGAAATTGTAGACTTGGACGACGAAGACTCCGTTAATGAACCAAGTAAGATTAATATAAGTATATTAGCATAAAGATAGATGTTGCAGATCGTTAATTGGTTTATATTTATGTTGCAGTGTGGGATCATACAAGTTTAGCTGCACTCGCTGCAAATTCTTCCATGTCAATTGACGAGAGCAGAATGGATGACGGCGACGGTGCGAGAGGATCTCGAAGCATTAGTGACGGTAAGGATCTTAATTTTCTTACGTTCACTGACAAGGCGAGGCTATATCCTTCAACCAAGAAGTTTACTAGAATTCTGTAAAATATTAGCCACGCAATAAGGCTTTGGTTAAGAATATGTGGTTCTTGTTAATCCCTGGGCTTTACGCTTTAGCTTTACTGTATAAAACTTTTTTTTTAATTCGTCTGCTTATTGTGTACGTTTAGTTTCAATAGTGCCGAGAAATAAGCGAAGCGGTGTTTGGCAACATTTTTCGACCATTGCTTCTGATGAAGACGATAGCGAACTGTATTCTCAATGCAATTACTGCTACAAGTGAGTATTTTCAAAAGGCAAAGACAAATTAAAATTATACGAGAAAAAAGTTTTTTTTTTGAATACTGTTTTTTTTTTGTTCACTTATGTTTCAGAAAGTACAAGCGGAATACCAGCACAACTAATATGAAGGCACACTTAAACGTGTCACACCAGATATTCTATTAGTTAACTATTCGAATACTTTTCCAGTGTTATTGTGACTGTACATTTGAATTTCATTTAACTCAGGGACTCAACCCAGTATTTTTCGTGTGTAAATTAGTAGCGTAGCTGGAATTTTTTATTTAGTGTCGAGGACTCTCCCTGTATGTCAATCTTATTTATGCTAGTACTAGGACTGAATGTAGAATGTTCTAAGATTTTTTAATTTTGATTAAAACACAAGCGTAAGGCAAACTGCACAAGTCGATGCATAATTCTGAATGGGGCCTGGTCTTGTAGTTTTCTTGTCCGAAATCGTTTTTTGTGTTATATGTAATTTCATTTTTGGGGGATTTAGCCTCGCGTTATTCGAATTTTGTTTTACTTAATGAGAGCGCAAATCTCCAATACTTATATAACTTATCTTTCAGGAAGAAACGTCGCAGAATCGAAATTCAAGTGTGAAAAGTGCTGGAGAAGCTATAAGAATACTTCAAGTTTGAATCGTCACAGGAATTATGAATGTCAAGTACAACCAAAATACAAATGCCGTTATTGTAACCGACCCATTCGATTACAATTCGCACTAAGAAATCACGAAGAAATGTGTCGTCGGAGGGTCTAAGCGCTACAACACTTCAAACGGCAAACTTCTGATGGCAAACGCTTACAATGAAACCTAACTTCGGTAAATGGCTAAACGCAAATCGAAACCTAATTTAGGTAAATCGCTAAACCTTAACCTAATTTAGGTAAACAGCGAGACCGAAACTTAAATTAGGTAAGTGGATAGTCCAAAACCTTAATTTAGGTAAATGGTTCGACCACATTCTTTCCGTTTCAGATTATTTACGGCTAAAATCAGTCAGCCATCCATCTTACGATTTCGCGTTATGTATTTAAAAACTTTAAATCCCTTAACCACAGAACACAGAATTAGGATGCCACGCCACATAAGGATATGGCCCCCCTGTAACTCCACAGCCAAATGAGAGTGGGCAAATATTTTTTGCCATTATGACGATAATCTCAATGTGGATCTCTGACACAAATTTCATATCGATCCGACTGCGCATGCTCGCGTTATTTACTCTTACCAAAGAAGCATGCGCTTTGATGTTTGAGGAAGAAATGTGGAGGATTTCTCTCTTCAAAAGAGAAATTCTTCCATCTCTATCCTCTTCTCCATGTCTCCATGCGCAAAAACGATTTTCGCGAAAATCGTTTTCACTCGTGCATCCGCGGTCGGATCATTCAACTGCTTTTGTTCCGGAGATACAGGGGCACTATATCTTTATGTGTCACCCTGTACCATTGACATAAGTACCTAGTACCCTTGAATAATATTTTTATTAGAGCTAACATATTTTTAATATTTATTGAAACTATGTATTTAATAAAACCAAAAGATACATGGTGTACTTGGTAAACAAACTCGTTCCTGTAAGTACTCTAATAGTGTGCATTTGTTAAAGAAGCAAGCATTTATATTGAACTATTTATAATGTTAAACTAAATACTTTAATATGTATTGTGAATTAAATTTTCATTACAACTTAATTTTTGAATGTAATTCAAATGTCGTACTTGCTCAACAAAGGATAGTTACTGGGCCAGTTACATGATCGATGTCAGCTTTAAGGATACAGCAGTACAGAGGTGGGGTACAAGTTCCTTGAATAACTGCTAGCCCTGCTGAACCAGAGCCAACTACAACAACACGCTGGCAGCACATTCTGTCTACTATTTGATCTTTACTGCATAGTCCATCGACCTCCGCGACAGGAACAAATACCAAAGCTTTAATCGTTACGGTGCAGGGCGCTCCAGGCAGACTAGCATTTGTAATAATGCTGGGTAGTGAGACGTCTGCATCCGTGGTGTCAGGTTCGCCTGTGACATCCGGCATGTCTGTAACGTCAGCTTGTGCCTGAATACTTGGCGTATAAAATATAGCGAGTATAAATACTGAGATAAAAATCATAATGTACTAGCTTGACTTGTACTACTTGGACTAGCGGAAACCTTCTGAAATGTACAACTGTTTAGATTTTTTTCCAAACTATACGCTACGATTGAGTTGGGAAGTACAAACGATGATTACTGATTTTTAGAAAACTCTTTGGGTGTCGCTTACTCGTTGGAATTTCGCGAGCCGTTGCGTGTTGTTGGCTTTTTAAGTCCTGCTGTTATCTATGGATGAAATTAAATTAACTAATTACATTATAATGATGCCTGGAAGTATCAATCATCCAATTGTTTGCAGCTTAAGTGGAGCAGCGTCGGTCGTATTGAAAAACTTGTATGACCAGAGGTCATATTCGATGTCAATGAGCTTGGAACTAATTAGCTAATCCACGTGAAGTATTTTTAATGTATCGTTTGTTGTTCCTCAGTGCTGCGCAGCAAGGATCAAAAGTTTGAGTTCGTCTAATTCAGCTTCGCCACCTTCAGAGCGTCTTTTTTCAATTGAATTTGGATGTTCCCAGCCAAGAACCAAAACTGCCTCCAGAAGCCATTTGCAACAAACCTGTATTCACAAAAATCATCAAGTCATGAACTTTGGAATTCAGCGTGTACATTTCTAACAAAAAGACTGTAATTCTAGGACTCCAGGAACTTAATTTGTAATGACGATTTAAATTCCGCTTAAAATTATTCAACATCTTCATCAGCAATTTACAAACAAGCCAATTGAACTTTAAATTTTTTGGTTCTTACAAGAAGCTCCTCTCGATGTCTTTCGACCGAAATTTCTTCGACTGCCCTCCTTCGTTTGCTTAATGTACTCATCGCTGCTTGTTTCTCGTAAAGAATTAGCCCTCTCAAGCGATTGTATCCTAAAATAAAATAATTACTTGAGCAAATCTATTCCAATTCCTTCATGAATCGAACCTTAAAGCAATTTTATTAAGTGTCTCGGAAGAATACGGGTTTATACCGGAAGAATATATTCTGAATACAATTTTTTGTGACTCTGAAAAGTTTATAAACTAATTCGCCGACGCTTTTTTGTACTTAAATAACGTGTTCCATATTAAGATAAAACGATTTTAAAAATTTACCTGGTAAAAGTATATCGAAGACGTTGAGAAGCTCGTCACAGAGTTGCAATTTTCTACAAAGTTTTTTAACGGGTAAAAGCGGAAGTGGCTCATCCTGAGATCTTCCATAAATTTGAGCTAATCCTAATTTAATTTCCATCAAATAGAAATGATTAGGCGAAAGGACGCCAGAGAATTTTTTGAGAAATTCTTCCTCTGCATCCAAATTTCCGTATTTTTCGTGTAACTTTCTCAAATCCCGTCCTGCTTTCTCGACAATACTGTTCACATACGCAGGTGGATAATGTTCAGAACAATTGTTACAAATCCAGTCACTTTCATTGGATTCACTTGGTATGACCAATCCTTTAGTGCTCCGACGATCCAAGTCACAGTGCATGAGACAGGCTGCTTGTTGACAGCGAATAGAACTGAAGTTCGTGCCAAGTTCCGTCGGATCAACACATCGCTGGCAGGTGCATTCGAAATTTTTGCTTATTTGCAAAAAATGTCGTCGATCTTCTGTACCCCACATTGGATCTACATATGAAATTGACAAGTAGTCTCCACGCTTAATCGCTGTGGATGCACGAATTTGTATTTCATAATTGGACGTCTTTGTATCCCAAGTTTTGACACAATTTGGTATGCAGTTGTGCTCTAAAAAGGAACTTGTGTGGTATATACCTGTTGAAATCAGAAAACGTTGTGTTTTTTTTTAAAACATTTAAAAAACTATCACAATTTCTGGTTTCCGATTCCGACTCATAAGGGGTGAGTTATAAGCTTACCGTTTTGAGACAGCCGTTTGCGCATGCCCATTAAATTCATTACGAATCCCAAGTTAACTTACCAATCAAGTGCCTCGTATTTTGTCCATTAACATCCGGAATCGGAATTTCGTGAGCGTTTGTCTCCATGATACTCAAGAGCCTGAGAACCTCGTCTTTGCTTGCATCACTTTTTCGAAAGAAATCTTGAACAAGAGTCACCACCCGTATTGCATCGACACGCCTATCTTTTTGAATTTGTTCAGCCTCAGGATCTCGGAGCTCCTCTGATTTTTCGGTTAGGTCATGGTGAGACGTAAGACTTGTAAATTTAGCATACGTTTCTGGATCTTTCTGCTTGTAGAGAAAGTATTCTAAGGATTCCAATGGCCTCGTAAGTAGGGTGGACGTTCCCAAAATTTCGAATCTTAACACCACCTCGAGACCACGCTGCTGTACACTCAGGCTCATGCGCCGAAGCTTCAAGGCAAGTAGCGCATAATGGAAATCCACAATTTTTGGGACATAAAACTGGCTTCATGAACCTCTGAACTGGAACTAGTTAAGTATTTGAGATCTTAGATCTTCGCAACTTTGTAATAAATATAAACAGAAATAATTTTAGAATTACTTTCTTGGTGTTTTGGAGTTTCATCTTCCGGATCCTCAAATTCTGCGTAACAACCCAGACAAATTGGTAAAGTTAGTCGTGGCGGACAGAGTAATAAAGCTGGTTCCTGAAGAACGATTTCCCCCGGTTTAATATCTCTAACTGCAATGAGAAATCGCCCGAGTTCTTTGGATTCGGATACTTTAAATGGCGGACATTGACCTTTGTGCCTTTTCCAGTCAGATTTCTGATGTAATTTAGAGCAGTAAGCAACTAAGCCACAAGCAGCACAATGAGATGATGCTGGAATTGCGCATACAGCGCATGTGCTTTCTGTGCCTAACTTCGACATATCAGTTGAATTTCTGCTAGTTAAAAAGCTGAAAAATTTGCAACATTGAACAAAAATTAAAATGTTTTAAAACTGGAGACCAGCGCCTCTTGTACGAAAACAAAAATGAAGTACCGGAAAACACTCAGCATGCCACAGATTTAATTTACTGGGAACTATGAGCCGGCAACATTGTCTGACGACTTTTCATCGTTCTATGAACTGCAACTTCAAAACCTCATTTGACGACTTTTCGTCGTTCTATGACGCACCACATTAGAATTTTTTAGAGTATGGACCGGTTAAAAAAAAGGTCTAGTCTAAATTTAGGTTTCATCAAAAAAAAAACTTCTTGAAAGCTAGAACAACCCTGTAAAATGACTGCCTTCTAAAATATCGTGGATTGCTCACTCTTACAAGCGAACTTGTAAAAAAAATTAATGCAGATTTTAACGCCACAAGAAAAAAACGACGTTGAGTACGAGGGTTTTAATTGGAGCAATTTGCAAGTCAAACGTAATGCTAAAATAGGTTGACCAGTTTTGGAAGTTTGAAACATTGGGTATCAATTTTTGGTTTGGTTTGGTTTGCGTATCAGTTCCAATTTTTTGTCAAGTTGAACGAGACACAATTTTGTACGAATTTCTACGATGACCTTGCCCTTGTCCAAGGGAAATTAATTTAAATCATTTCATTAGCTAATTCAGCTTGGCTTCTCCACTTACAAAAACAAAACAAAGCCACTCCTGTAAATTTCCGTCCATCACCCAATCCGGATTTCAGAATCCACAATGATGAAAAACGCTTTAACCAAAAAAAAAGGTTCGGATTACTTCGGATTTCGGATACACCACGAAAACCACAAGTGTAATTTTGATTTATTCTTTAATAGGTGCGCTAGGTTTATTTTCTTTTAAATAAATATACCGACAAAAATTAACTTCTTGCTTTAACTATAGGTAGGTTATAAATCAAACGGACACTTCATAGGTTAATGGCGTAATTAGAATCCTTTACAAATGGCAATTCTGCACAATTTTTTATATTTTTGCTGTAAACAGTTTTTAGCCTTAAGTTATTAAACATTTTGAGTGCGTCTCAAATTCAATGTCCTCAATCATTTGTTCTAAAATAAAATAAATATGAAGCCATTAACGAAAAAAAAAACGTTTAAAAGATTTAAGTATTCTATTATCTATATGATTTTACGCTTAACATGGTTATATTCATTTAATTAAAATATTTTAAGTAAAATATTGACATATTTTAAAAATTTAATATATTTAAAACATTTTTAACGGGATATCCATATCGCCGCACCATTAATTTGTGAAATGTACTTTGTAGGCAGAGCTAATAGGCTTGCATTTTTGTTGTAATTGATTTTCATAAAAAAATTGACCAAAACCTCGGCTCTACTTAAGTAATGAATTCGACATTATACTAATTCAAAGCCGATGGTAAGATTAAATCGACACTCCGGAAATATTCAATTTTACTAGAACGAATTTGAACGCTACTACAAGAAACCTACTGCTATACAGCTTAAATATGTGCTACTGCATACCCAGCACACCCTTCCAGCATTCTTGTGCAGTTTTGATTCAATTTTTTGCTTTTAATTCCGTGATGAAATCAACTTAATTTATTAGTGAAAACCAAACAAGCCTTTGTGAAAGACGGGATTTAAATTACTTAACACTCCCAAAAAATTAACCTAAAGCATACGTCCAGGCGGTTCAAAAATGTTGCAATTTAGAAAAAGTGGTCCCTAAGACGTATGTTTTAGGTTAATTTATTTGGAGTATTGAGTAATTTTAATCCCGCGTTTCACACGGGCTTGTTTGGTTAGCTCGCTCGCTTGCCCCGTGTGTTGTGTTGGCTGGAAATGGAATAATGAAGAGTGAATTGCTGTTTTATCTTTCCATTTTGTTATTATTAAGCGTTGAATTTTTAAGCGCCACAAATAAACAAAAAAGTTTGCGATATTTCAAAAAACAAATATTTTTTGAATATTAAGGTTCAAATGTCAAATTAACGTTTTAAGTGAGTCGTACTAAAACCCAGTCCTATCGGTTCCAAAATCAGTTCAACCAGTCCAAAAACCAAACAAATCGCAAAATCAATCCAACAAAGAGGCCAATCGTAAAATCAGTCCAGAAATCAGTCCTAAAAGAATTCCGCCTAGCCCAAAATTCTCAACCCGCAAATTTATGTGAAACCTTTCATTGTGCCAAATTCACTTCTGAACCAATCAAACAAAATCCACACAACAATGTTTCGTATAATCTCATCACGTGGCTAGCATAAATGTGTTTGCTAGTATATCCGCCTACTACTTATCCCCTGAACGTGCAATGAAGTGGGAAAGAACTCCTGAGGACCAAATTTGTCCATGCACTCACCGCCACGATTCATGTAATCAATGGACCGTAGATGATTTAAATCTTGCATCAGTTTCGCGATGCGGTGAAAAGTATATTCCTGAAGTTGTAGTTGGTGATTGGCGTCTGGTGGCCAGCGGTGAAGTGTTGAGTTAAACCCTAAGGATGAGGACTTTACACTGTAGTAGTTTAATTGTAAGGTGGCCTTAACTTTAGGGTTATAGACGTTTCATTTTAGAAAAATTCTGCAGTACAATTTTCTAACCTTCTTCAACATCTCCCTACTGGGGATTGGGAGGAAGGTTCAAAAGATCTCTCTTACTATCATATCCCTTTGCAAAGGAAGACAACGAACAACGCAGCAAAAAACTCATTCTCATATTATCCAAATAACAAAAAAATATAACAATAAAATACGAATTGCAAGCACAACTGCTCAAAGTCCAAAGACACAACCCTCTGCTCCGTTACCCGCACCTGTTATAAAAATAGTGTCAAAGCACGGGGTGAGCGACCTTCGCTTGCTCGCTTTTCCAAAACAAAAATTATATGACATTCGATATTTGACTTTTAAATTTAAAGCGCAAACAAATATCAAATCACTTTTGTTCTTGTCTGGAGGGCAAGTTCAATACAATGATTAAAAACTAACAAAATGGAACAACAAAAAGTCACAACAATCCACTCCGCATTATAAAATAAATTTACTGCTCTGATGAAATGTTGTGCGCGTGCGTGTTTATTTTGCAGTTCGATTCTTCACTTATTCAAGAGAGACTGACTGCATATTATATTTTAGGCGCTTTACTATCGCTATAGTTGAATGACGCATTCCTTTCTATTTTATAACTTTCACCAGTACGCTTTCACCACCAGACATATTTTGTCACCTCGAAGATAAATTTTGAAAACTGCTTTAGAGAAAACTTGGTAAAAAAAATTCAATGCTTAAAATTTATTTAAAATTCAGTGCTTTGTAATTCGTGCGATACATGTATTTGCTTCTAAAATGTATGACCACCCGCTGTCGTTTTTCTACAACCTTGAGTGAAATCTAAACACGTTTTCAAAATGTTACAAGGCCCTGAACTTTTAAAGTTGGCATTCATTACTGGGAAGTGCATGGATGACGATTCCAATGAGAAAAGTGATAATTTAGTTAAATCCCGCTTGCATGCAAATTAGTATTTCGGAAGCTGGAAAGCAAGAGGGAATTTTGGATTGAGGGAGGAAGACTGACAAGGAAGTTAAAATGCCAGAGTTTATTACATGAAATTCCGTTGGCCTTTTCTCGGTTACCTGCATTGAGAAAAAGAAAAACTAACTTGTCTTTCCCTTTCCCGACGTGGAACTTTCCTCCCCGTTGTGAACGAAATGTCCCCAAAAGAAAGAGGATTTAATAAAAATTCAATCGAATTTGCTCTTGAACTATTGTATTCCTTGGCAGAAGAAAAGAA
>JABASL010000097.1:14721-29964 GCA_019775825.1 Neanura muscorum | reverse complement strand
TTTGTCAATTTTTGCGCGAACTAATTATTCATTTATCCCGGGCCTACCAAGGAACTACGCCGGGCCTGCTGTGCTATTCAAAATTCAAATTTCAGACGAGTTGGTAGCTCAATCGCCAGAATGCTCAGAATGCTTTTATTTTGTTCCAAACGCGAAATATAAAACCTCCGAGTATGATTTTGCAAGTAGAGACAAAGTTTTTATAAAAATGTTCTTGTACATGAAACGAGAAAGTCCTGTAGTGAATGTCGTCGTTAATTTCTTTAGAGCTATATCTACAGTTTACAATAGAAAGTGAATGTCAGTTTTTTAACATCGACGAAGATACATGTGTTGTAAAACCTGTTGAATCATTCCAAAAATGGAATTATTAGCGAATAAAATATAAAAAGTCAACTGTACTGAAGTAACCTTTTAAGACCACATAGTGGGTCGCAGAGTTTTTCCATAATTTCTGCATATGCTCATCCTTTCAAGAATTTTCTCGTCATTTCAAGTGTATTATACATGCAAAAGGTTAAAAATTCGTTGACGCACAAGAACGAAAAACTGGTTTTCCTTGATTTTTATTTCGAACATCCTCTTCATTCACTGTCTCTGAATAACAAGAAAGAGAAATGTGGCAAAACTACAGGGATCGGTGTTTAAATGCAAGATGCTTGGTTATATTATTAAGAAAATTTTGCAAGTTCTATTTTGCATAATGTGTATCTCAATTAGGCATCCGGTTTTTGATGAACTGCAGAATATTTCATATTCGCATAAACACTTTCCTATGCCCCCGTGAAGTGAGTGTTACCAAGTTGTGTTAAAAATTTTGTGTACAAACACGTGGCCCGCATACAGGTTTTTTTTTTGTTTTTTTTTCTTGCATTTAATTCTCAAAGTACAATTAAGAAAATTGAGTTTAGTTATTAGTGATAAAAGAATTACGCGTCTGCTTTTATGAAAGACAATATGGGAATAAAAAAGTTAATGAACAAGTTTTCTGTGTGGGATTTTAGTAGTTGCTTGGGTGGATTAAAAGGTGTGACACTATGACCCCACCTCAATGACAAATTTTGTAGTTTTACAGGCTCTTAATCTTTTAATTTATTTCACATAAAAACTTCACACTTAGCCTTGGTCGAACCCTCCCTCAGACTGCTTCGTAACTGTTCAAATAAAATCAAGAAATCAAAGTATTTCTCCCGTCTGTAAATTTTTGGTCCAAAAATATACAAAACAAACCAAACCTTTACAAAAAGTTTAATTTAGCACTCCCGAATGTATGCCTCACCCCAACATTTTGGACGACGAGGAAAACTTTCAGCAGTAATATTTTTTTTTCCTTGTGAAAGCATTATTATCATTTGAAGTTGTCAATTTTTTTTATTCTTCCTTTCAACTTATTTCTACAGTTGCAGTTACGCTAATTGCATTCAAATAAGTATAATTTGTTCTACCGAAACGCATTAACAAAACAGCCACAATTTTGCACATGTTCATTGTTTAAGTACATTTTCTTTGACCTTAACAACTAGATCCTCGTTGTGTTCTTTTGAATTTGGAGATATTGATTGAATTATCTGTAGATTGTAAATCCATTGTTCACGCCCTAACCCTTTTAAAGAAAAAAAAAGTTGCGAAAAGTTGGTCAAATTTTAATGAACCTCGACTGATTTTGCATTGAGAGTTCCGCAGTTATGTTTTTTTCTTTTCGCAAAAAAAGCTAGATTAGGGCCAATAGTAATTGCCGTAAAACACATCAATCAAGCTGTAGTTTCAAATAGCGTGCTCACTTGTGTCAGCTAACAGAAGAAAAACATGTTAGAGGTTGTAATTTGTTTGACTACTTGTCATTCCCAAAAACTTGTCATTTTTAATTGGAATTTTGGAACACAATGCACTGAAAATTCGGTTTGAATGAATTCAAAGTTTAAGTTTTTTTTTTCGCGAGAATTGCTAATTCGTAATGTGAACTGAAGTTGCGCTAATTGTAGATTTCAATAATTGATTCAAGCCGAAATGAGTGATGGATTGTTGTGTCATGTGTGTTAATATGTAAATGTTGGCGGTTAAAATTATGAGAGTATTCTGATCCTCCATGATGACTCTCATCCTCTTAGAAGTTTTCCTTTTTGACAGATGATGTTGGATGAGTAATGATAAAACGTGCTTCCGCATTTGTTCTTGGAATTGCTTAATTAGGAAAGCTTCTCCTTTCACCACGCTCCGGAAATAGGATGATGAATTATCTGCTTCAGATCAGAATTAAGAATTGTTTGTACCCTTCCGTTGTCCCTTGTGCCAATGGCATAGGTTTAATATTTGCAGCAGCTTATAAAACGGAAACTGCATTTTTTAATCTACTTTAATACTCGTTAGAAGTTAGAAAGGAATTTAATACTCATGTGTAGCTTACTGTACTATAATTAATTGATTCACTACTTAACAACACATCATTCTGCTACAACGGGGTCAACAATGTTCAGTACGCACAAAAAAATTTTGTGAGAAAAACATCACTTTTCCAACAAAATTTGAAGTTTCTTCTTTGCAACTCAACGGAACTGGTAATTTTTCTGCTTTTTACATATGTTTCTCTTTGTGGAGTCAGGAGAAAGTCTTATATGGGAGTTACACGAAAAGAGAATGGTCGGTCCACAATTATCGGTCCACCCAGTATTTTTTTTAATTTTATGAACAGGTGGTTGCTTATTATGCGAGAAATTGTCAAGGAATACGGGAATTAACTTATACTCACTACAGAAACGTTTCTGGAATTTTTAAATTCCAAGTGCCGCAGTTGTATTTAAAATTACTTTTATTGGATTTTTTGGATTAAGGGTTTGACCTAAGGGGCAATATGTGTGTGAGACACTGTATAATGCTATTATTATGCTGTATGACCCTGTGTTACTAGGTAGTAACTGTTGGCGAAAATTCTTTTTCATACAGATGTGTTCATTTATTGTGCAATTTTATCAAGCAGAATTGTCTTGGATAGAATTGTATTGGTAAAAGTGAAATTCGTGAACTTGATCATTATTATTTCGAATGTTTGCCATTCATAATGACAGCTGCATATAGATGAAAACCGTAATGATGAACCTTGTGGTTTTGTTCCATTGATTTTGAGATGCAGAGGAAGAAAGTGGATTTGATTGAGTTGGAGAAATTTCTCGTCAAGTGTGTGTTTACCTTCTAAATCAAAATAGCTTTCACCTTTTCCAAATTTTCTCTAAAATCCTATCAGTTATACGAAGAATCCTTTCGAATTTACTTCAATTCTAAAATCGTAAGCCTTGAGGATAAACTATTGGAAGGGTTTTACCTTTCGTCAGTTGATCTTTAGATACACAACCTCCTAGAGTTGTATGGAAGCCCCAAAATTACGTAGCTTCTGCTCCACAAGGCAGCAACCCTTTTCATTTCGTGATTTCCCTTAGCACAAGGAAGTTGTACGAGAAATTTCTTATTTATAGGGAAAAACATTGCCCGTCCCGTATCTTCATGAGAGATTCCATAAAACTTACTTTTGCAAATAACGCACCAAATCTGGATTGAGATAAAGTGCGTGGGAGCGGAATTCCGTAATAGGCACACTGAACAGAAGGGGTCCAAGATCATAAGGTAGCTTACTATACGAAGCATGATCACATTAGATTCTCCTACGGCCTTTCTAAATTCCAGATTCTTTAGAAGCTGATCTCTTGGCCAGAAGAGAATTTAATGGAGATATAAAAGTAGAATGGAAGAACAACCAGATTCTCCATGAAACAAGAGAAAAGATGGATGGATCTTTAAAAACAAGGAAAAAGGCTACTTCTGCTAAATGACTTTCTCTTATTTTTTCCCATTATATTTAAAGTTATTGTTTCATGCTTTTACTTTATTAGCCAGTGGAAATGGACAATGCTTTAAGGGTTATTTAAAAAAAAACTTTACCCGCATTTTATGCCATGAGCCTTTTGTTTTCCCTCCCAATGACTAGGATTCGATTTTTATTGTCATTCTTTTATACCTACAGATTTGTGGAAATGGAAGAACAACGCAAACACCTCTAGCTATTTCCTTAGTGCATCTAAGTGTACAGAGAGTTTTTTAATTTGTTCAACCTTCTCCGCTTTCTCTTTTTCATTTTGTTTTTCTCATTAACTCGAAACAAGATCAATCAAAAATATCCTTTACGTCCTATCCGACGAATCTATTGTTTTAGATTTTAAAATCCACAACTGTTTTTAATTCCTCGAAAAGCGAAAAAAGAGAAAGCAGAGAAAGTTGATCAAACTGTTACAAACTCTCTGTATTGCTTACTTTAAAATTGCTAACTTTTACTACATATGAACATTTTAAGGAGGCTTCCCAGCTGAGCATACATCCATTTCGTTTTGTTTTATTCCGCAATGAGAAAATTAGGTTGTGTCCAATGAAAAAACTTGGAATCGATTCTTTCTTTTATGCTAAAGGATAAGTAGGAAATGTTTCTGGCTGGAACAAATCTACTTCTAATAAATTGAATCATCATTAGGCACGTTTAAATTGCACATTACTTGCAATGAAAGGAATAAAAAGTCCAAACTTTTCTCGTTTTACACGTCTCGGAAAAAAGTCAACTTTCTTTTACATTTCTTTCCTTCTCGATGCCTTTGAAATTAACTTGTCGCCTATAATGGGATTTTAGTGATATCAGAAATGTGTTTCCAAAAGACGGTATTTTTTTGGAAGACGGAAGTTGAAAGTATGGACGGAGGACTGTGGTGTTAGGGAAGGAATAGAAGTGGGCTCATTAGCAGAAGAATCCGTTTCACTTTATGGAACTACCAGCGAAGAAAGCTTTACTTTTGCCTTCTTTTCCATCCACTTTCCTTTCCCTTTAAATTGGAAAACTGAAACTTTGTCTTCTGTTCCGATTTAGACGAGGAGATGATGAATACGTTTTTCACCGTCCTTGACGCTTTCATTCTTCTTAAAAACTTTTTTAGTTCCCCTTCCTCATTTCCCTTATAAAACGTGTTTCAACAAAACAAATCCAAAGGCTGTTCTACGCAAAGAATTTTGAGAACCTTGGAAAGTTATAAGATTAAAGTTCTTTTAGATTCAGGAAAAGAACTTTAAATTTGGCACGATCCGAATTGCATTATTCTCATATAAAATGCTTCAATTATTGTTCAGTGAGTAAAAATTCCATTAGATGAAATTCTAAAAAATCGTGTTAGAATCTATGGTTATATTGGACAATTCTACACGGTTTCTTAATATAATTTGAAGAAAGTTGGGTTCTTTTGGTAAAGTTCTAAATTTCCAATTTTCTAAATGAGAACGAATTGTGCGTTGGAATTTGGAAAGAAGAAAGAAAGGATGTGTATAAAAATAGAAAAGACAATCTAGAGTCCCCTGCTGGTGCCATAAAAAACGTTGGCTCCTAACGTTCTTTCTCCGCTCAGTCTTTCTTTATTGACAGGCATGATGAGTATTTTTGTTGTGTCCTAATGCTAGCCAATTTCACGAGTTTTGGGCAAGATAAAGGAGAAAATGCCTTTCTCTGTGGAATCCAGGTGTAGAAGGGTCTTTTCCTTGGTGTCCACGGTGCGGCAGAAAGGATTCTGACCGAGTTAGTGTCATGCTATGGTTCACTACTCTATATAAAAGTTTGAGACTATAGACTTTAGTCTACAAAAGTAATTGAGCAGAAAGTCTGGACATACAGAGTGCTTTTTAAGTTAGTATCCACACAGAAACTCATATTACTTTGAGTTACGTTATTAGTTTTCACCCTCGGACCAATAACCTTCAGTATTAACGCCAGTATCCTCATACCCTGTCAGAATATTGTTGTCTCGATTTTACTAAAATGTGACAACGAACATAACTTTCTCCTTTAAACTGCTTAGAAAAAGGTTTGGAGATTCCTAACGGGACCACAACTTTGTCCAGTTGAAAATTTTTTCTTTGGTAGGATAGGAAGCGTATTGACTCTCAATTTAAGTGGCGGACCAACTTCCTGTCACTCATTTTATTCCTCCTTTGTCTTCCTTCCCTTCATTTTTTTGTGTGCAAAAGTAGAAGACAAAACTTCAAGAGACTTTAGAGGACTATTTCATTTCAAACTGAAAAGCTCTGTCAGAGAAAAGTATAAAATGGCATGTGTTAAAGTGTTATTAAATTGCATGTTGTTGGATGTGGAGCGAATGTGGTGTAATGGCGAATATTTTTTTTCGCGGAGAATTTGGCAATGCAAATAGTCAGAATTTGGCGCAAAGAGAATTGTGTCAAACGCAGGTCCCTGCCCCAATTCATTCCAAGAAGAGAAAGTTGCATGTATTTTTTAATTAAAAAACTTTCTCTCCGTCTGTCCACATACCTTTTGTTTGTCAATAGTAATGACAATACAAACTCAAAAGTTTGAAGTATGAGCTAACACAAGAGTTTTGGACTTACGTCAGTTTATAACCAATTTTTCAAGGGTTGAAGCAAGTAGGGTAGCGTACTTAAAAGTAAGTGGTGCTGTTGTTCCGGGAAGTTCTTCTAGGTTTTTACCATCGTCTACGCCCGCCTTGATCTATTATTCGAGATGGAAGGAAAACCACTCTGATATTCAAATATAGTCTAAGCCTTTTAGAGATGTCATTAATTATGGAGTTGATATGAAGTGGTCTTAAGTATTCATAAAGTAGAAGGTGCTTAAGGATATTTTTTGTATAAAAATAACTGCTAAAAAGAAAGTAAGATAAAAATTGAATGACTTAATTAGGTGGTACAAATTACAGAGAGTGTAAGGTAGTTTGCAATGTAGTAGCAGAACGGAGAGAGGGAATTGCAAATGACTAGTTTTCTAGAGTTGAAGTAGTTATTTGATACTGTTTCAAAGTGAAAGTGGGATGCAGATTCAGTCGAAATGAAGTAATTTTTGTTAAAATAACTGCTAAAAAGAAAGTAAGATAAAAATTGAATGACTTAATTAGGTGGTACAAATTACAGAGAGTGTAAGGTAGTTTGCAATGTAGTAGCAGAAGGGAGAGAGGGAATTGCAAATGACTAGTTTTCTAGAGTTGAAGTAGTTATTTGAAACTGTTTCAAAGTGAAAGTGGGATGTAGATTCAGTCGAAATGAAGTAATTTTTGTCACCGTTAGTACACTTCAGCCCATTTGTGTGTCGTGTCAAAAGGAAACATTGAGAAATATGAGGTGGATAGGTTTAAGATGTGAATTTTCCTTCTGCAAATTGCGTCTAGAAATCAATGGAAATGATTTATTAGGTGGGAGTAGAGCGTAGAAAATGGTTAGGCTGAAGCCTCATTTCAAAATCATTGAGTCGCTGTTACATTTCTTTGATGCAGGTAGGTATTCCCATAGAGTTTTAACGCCCTGACCAACTTCTGGGTTAAACATTAGCCACTTTCTCTTTCAAATAGCTCACACAATCAGCTCGCTTTCATTTTTTCATTACGGTATATCGTAATGATGATTAAGAAGTCGACTGAAATGTCGTAATGTTACTGTATCGAAGCATGCACATTTCCAAGGCAAACTCTTAATTTTTTTAGCCACCCCTCCTCCTTACTGTGTGAGTATTTCACAAGACTATTCAGAAAGCATGAAATTATTTGCAATAGAAAATTACGTCAGACATGCAATAACACCTTGAAGTTCATGCTTTATCCAAACCCTCCAAGCCAACAACCGTCCCTCCCATTTCTTGAAATCGGAATTAAATATAAGATGCACAGAAGAATATTTTTCTGCCGTAAAGCGCTTCAGTTCCTTAATGCAGTAGTTGGGAAAATTTACATCGATTTTGTTGAAACTCTATTTCATTTAAATTTTGATCGAAATCAACTTCAAGGCATACCGGCCAATCCGAAGTTTGTATTACACCCTGTTTGTGATCAAGCTGCCTTGTATACAAAAGTTTGGACAATCTACGCTGAAAATTTCTAAATGGCAGACATGCAGGGAAACGGAGGCCATAGCATTGCAGGTTGTCTATCAAAATATTGTTAATTTGAGCAAAATTAAGTCAAATTTCAAAAATTGGAAATCGGAAAGGTTTTAAATGCATCTTAACAATAAAAAGGATTCCGAAATTTTAATGGAATCATCAAAGTTTGTTCGTGCCGTTGTGTATTTGAATTTTTATTGCGGCCGATACTAACGAGTTGTGTATTTTAAACTAGTTAACAATTTGGAGTTAATTGGTAAATACTGTAAATGATCGTGTCCTTCACATTGTGAGCGCTCCTCCACTTAGGTTTACGAAGGAAACAGTTAGTATTGTCATATTATTCGTTTTCAAAACTTCGATTGCATTCTTATAAGCCAAACAAGCCCGACCTAGGGCTGGATACACCAAAACTGTAAGCAAATTAGTGTGCCAGTATCCCTTCCGCTGTAGAAATGGCTGAGTACAGCGTGGCACATATGTATTGCCCCTCCCCCCTCCTGGGGCCCAAACCACTGGTCAGAAAATTTCCAATCACCCTATATTCAAAAGCTTATTTGAAAACTAAGATATAATTTTTTTTAAATATTACTTTTCAAGCGCATGCGCGAAGGACAATTTTTGTTTGTTAACATTACCTTCACGATGGAAAGGTTTCTGTGCTGCAGGAATCAAAGCCGATACTTTTTTTTCCACAAAATCAACTTATCTTATAGGAAAAACAATGGAGAATACGACTTATTCTTTAGCTTTGGGAAACTCCGTGCTGTTTGACCTCTACAGGTCAAGAGTTCTCACAGTGCTCCCATCGCAACTCATCGGAAAAGGAAACTTTTCGACCCTGCAAGGTCGATTCATTTGAAAAACTTGGAATTCGATGTCAGAATTTTTATGAAAATAACACGGGTGGGCCGGTGGGCGAGTAGCTAAGAATTTTTTAATGAAATTATCTTTTTGCAACGCTACTAATGAAAATAATGCAGGCACTTTTTCTTATATAAAATTGTTCTTCTTAGTACAAAAAATTAAGAATCAGATTCTGCTATCAAATTTCCAATTTTTTAAAATTAATTGACCTTTCTAGGTCGAGGAGTTTCATTTTTCGATGAAATGAGGTTAGTTGTGATGAGAACAGGCGGAGAAGCAAACTGGCTTCAGCGATTGTACCATCTCTGCCATTAGAAAACTGTGCGACCTTCTGACCTGTAGGAGGTCACACAGCACGGAAGCCCCGAATCTAAACCCTAACTCGTGTTCTCCATCGTGGTCCCTATTAGGAACGTTGATCTTGTAAAAAAATAGCGGCTTTTTTATTCCTGAAGTAGAGAAAGAGATGCACAAAGGTATTTTCATGAAAAAAAATGTCGTTGGCGCATGCTCTTCAAAAAAATTATTTTGAAACATTTCATATCTTAGTTTTGAGTATTTTTTTGAGTGCTTTTCTGGAACTTTTCTGACCAGTGGTTTAAGCTTCAGAGAAGGGTGGGGGGCAATTCATATATTCCACCCTGTAGATTAGTCCAAATAATCGTCAAATATTATAGTACACCATGAAATAAGGGTCGATCGCTTCGCTCATTCCCCTGCTACGTCTGAGACCCCGTGATGTAGTGCTACAGCGTATGTGGTTGGGTATGGGACGCGGGTTCTACGGAGTTTTCTTTCAAAATGTAGGGAATATATAAATGAGTGCTTTGCTCCGTCCGTTTTCTTCCCTTGAAAAGAGAGTTGGAATTTGGACCCAACCATCAACATCACTCACGCGCAGTCGCTCTTATATAAAGTGATGACGCACATTCAATGCAGAACTCGTTGCAAATGATTAATCGTTTGGTATTACCGTACGAAAGTTCTCGTAGCAACCTACAATTGCCGAAAAATAATTCCGCCAAAGCAAACCTGAAATTTTTAAGTGTTGCCGCCGTTTTGAAGAAATTTACTGTTTCTTAAAGCCTTAACGCCTTTGGAATTAATTCCTTTTGTACCAGAGAAAAGTAGCCCGATTAGGGGAGGCAATTAGAATGTAACCATTACAAAGAGAATTTTGTAGAGAGATAAGTGCATCCTTCTTTCTAACTCCTTAGCATTTTGTAGTCTTGTGAATTTTATTAGCTTTTATAATGAGTATCGCCATTATTTTTCATGCCCACAAAAACTCATCTAGAATTTGTACTACTTTTTCCCGGTAACTACCGAATCCTACGGAAAATCGTGAAAATAAAACACGTATGACAAATCACTACGCAAAATGAAGCCCGCATTGTTTTCTTTCGCGAAAAAGAAGGTTTTAAAATTGAAGAATGTTTTCGAGTCACGTTCAATGCAGATGCCCTTCTGACTGCAACTGCCCGCACTATTCTTCAATTTCTGCCTTCTCTAAGCCATGGATTTGAAAACCACTTTCAAACTAGACTTTTTGTTATTCCCGGCCTTTAACTTTTGAAGTAGGAAACATTACAAAGACAGGAAGCTGGGAGAGAAAACAGTGAGGCGAGTAATGCCATCCGTGTATAATTTTTCACTGAAGAAGAAAAATGAGTTGTCTCAAGAAAAGAAAGCCACCGACTCTCCAATACTTTCTCTCAAAAATGTCTTGCATTCCCCCAAAGGTACATACTACATACCTCTATTGCAGAGGAGCTATAGAGAAAATTCATATAAATTCATTCTGAAGGGCAGAGGGCTGAGAAGTTGAGTGGGAAAAATGGTCTGGGAGACCTTCCGCCTTCCATCAGTTTCCATTTGTTAATGCCCAACTCCACTAAAGAAAGGGACAGACACTTCCTTTGTATGAAAATGTAAAAATCACAAGACTAAAGGAGAGCGAAAGTTCTATTTGAAAGAGAAAAAAAGTCTACGGTTCCCTCTCGCAAACCACATACATTACATAGAGCCTTATTCAAACATTAGCATATCTTAGAGTTCTCTCTTTCTGAAAAGGCTTTCTCCACTTTCACCAAAGGAATTTCTAAGCTTAGTTTCACACACATACACTCAGAGCCAGATATTAAATTAGGTTTTTCTTTACCTCTCACATGCAATGACCCCTCCCTTAGATTCAACATAAAGGAAAATAGAAGGTTTCTGAAAACCGCCGAATAGTGCTACCAAAACTTTCCTCTTCTGCCATCAAAGGTTTCAAAGCCACATGAAAGAACAAGAAGGAAACCAAATTTTGGTGTTATTACTTTGAACAAACAAGATGGAGCGCGGGATAAGTAGGAAGGTAAAATGTAAAGATTTCATACCAAGAAGGGCCACCCATGTTTTGGATTAAAATCATATTTTGATGATGAAATCTACGATCTAGAAGTTTGAGTCTTCTAAACTATGTCAACTAGGGTTAAATTTTAACACGGGGCTATATTGTTGCTTTCCCTAGAAAACCGCTAAGTATCAAAAGCTGTTATGTGTTTAAGAAGCCATTTGTTTAAAACTCAGGTTATAAACAAAGTTGATCGCTTCAAATTGTACAGAAAGTTTTATAACGCGTCTTCAACTATTTCCGCTTTCCTTTTTTTCACTGAAAAATTGGAAATAGTTTTTGGATTTTAGAATCTAGAACAATGGAACGTGGAGGACGTAATCGAAGTCCTAAGATTCGCCTAATTTGTTTCCAGTTTTTTTCACAAAAACGGAATGCAAAAAGAGAAAGCGGAAAAAGTTGAACACGATTTATAAATCCCTGGGTACGAACAGTACATACGTCAAATGAGGGGCCTCTGAATTTTAATAAATTAGTCATGAGTGTTGTTATAATTTGCTAAATAATTTACAATAAAAGTTTACACAATAATATAATAATTCACAATGGTCTTAGGACTTTGGAATATTTCTTAAGGAAATTACAAAAAAAAACAAGCAACCTCATCAGGCGAAGGAACAAGAGAATTTGGTGGATTTTCCTGAGGCGATTTGAAATTGTATTTTTGTCTTAAACAAAAACAATCTCGTCTTTTCTAGAATCTCACAAAGGGTTTTGAGTAGAGAGATGAATTTATTTATTTTATAAGTTCTCGCTTTCTTGGGAAGTTGTTGCTTTAAATGTTTGAATGTAGAATTTAGAATGATATGCAGATGGGGTTGGATATCCAAAGCCTAAATCCTATCTGCATTCTCGTTTTGTTACATCTCTAGTGCGTTAGAGAAAGTTCTAGTAATAACAGTTCTGGATATAAGTGAATAACAGTTAGTTTTCTCTTCCGCTCTCTTTTCCCTTTGTTCAAGTGTACTTGTTACGCAGCTCGGAATTTATTCTTGCAGAAAATTTAGCAAAACTACTTGAATTTTAGTGTACTCAGGCGAGTTAGTTTTTTGGGAAGTGATTCAGCATACTTTCACTGGAACGCAGCAGTTTTTGGAGAGTTTTAGACTGTTGGCGTGATTTCCTCCCAGCCCATGGGTTTGGTCAAAGATCTCACTGTTGAGCTGGAGCCTAATGCACATAGAAAGGTAATACAAAAACATTGAATCAGAGGAACGGAACATTGCAAAGATTTCCCAGACTACTTTCGCACGGATAAGTACTAGATTTGCTCAAGTAGAATCCACGAGCGTAACTCTGGTTTATCGCAATGAATTAAGAAAGCATTTAACCTCCATTCTTTGCGTGAGACATCACAAAATGTCAGTTTTAAACACTCGCAAAAATTAATTGCAACTAGGAAGAGACATGACGTCTCTAAATCCATAACGGGAGTAATAAAAAAGAACGAAAAACAAAGATAAACTGCCAAACTACGAGTCAAACTTGCACAGGGTCCCAACTAAGTCCGTCCTCCTCTATCTTCTAAATCACTAGCGTCAAAACAACCAGCAATACTGCATTTTATGCGTTCTCTCAATCTAGAGTTTATCCCAAAATTTGAAAACTATCATCCATCCTGTATGTGATTTTCGCGGACTTTTGTAAAAAAAAATTATGTGTTAGATGAGACGAATTGTGGAACTTTTTTTTTGAACTTTTGTTTACTTTTTTATTTATATATTTTTTTTACATGTTTTTCTTCAGCTCAAATTAAAAGCCTAGAATTTCTGTATAGTGACACTGACGAAACTCGTTATTTGGATCGAATAAAGGCTGCCGCATTGGAGGAAGCAAGACAGGGCCATTTAGCTTACGTTTTTTTCTAAAACAAACCGCCAATCACATATGCGCTGCATGATCGCTTTGGAATTTTGGGATAAAATCTAGATTGAGAGTACGTATAAAATGAGGTATTGCAGGTAGTTTTGATGGTAGTGGTTTCAGAGATAGAGGGGGAGAACGGACTTATGTGGCACCCTGTACATATTTTATTTCCATAATCCTTAGCTGTCTCCATAGTAACCACGTAACTTTGGTTAGGTTCGATTAGTAATAAGGCAAGATGGAAGTCATATTTAGACTTTGCGACTCTAAAAACCCCTGTTTTCCTGTATGGCCCCGTCATTTCCAAATATATTACCTGTAATTACACATGGCAACCTGGAGAAGGGGGAGGGGCTCGCCTGACTTTTTGATTATTTTCCTTATTTTTCTCGTTGACAGAAGTCAACAAGACCAGCGTAGTATGTGGTCGCAATTTCTGATAACAAACTTTTGTCTTAGTGTTCAAAACTTCTAATGTTCATTACAGAAAAAGTTTTTTTAAGTTAAGCAATAATTTGAAACTACTTTCTCTTGACATTTTGAATTGCCATTTGGATTGACAGCTGACTATGTAAGACGACCTGGCTTAACTTTTAATTCGCGCGTCACACACAAACTCAAGATTCACTCAATAGGTTTGATAATCTTTTTTGACCAAAAAGTCTACGCTTCTACGATGCAAAATTGAAAAAATCTTTCTGAAATCCATTTTTGCGTAAAATTGAAATTTGCCTTTTGATAACGTTTCCAATTTTTGTCTAAGCGGAAATATGGACTGAGTTTTAGAATGGAAGAGCTGTGGACGGTTTATTTTAAATGAGAGAAAAACTAAAGTGGAGTGGACTTTTAGTTGTCCAACTAAGTTGTCAAATGCCACATAGGCTAACCAGCAGTAACCTCTACTTTCACTCTACAAAAAATTCATAAGGTGATTATCTTTAGAAAGTGAAGCCTGTCAGGCTTCTCCATATACTTTCATATCACTTTCACATCTACTCTTTTCCGACAAAACCGTTTTGAAAGTTCCTTTCTAAACAATATGTTCCCCTTCCTCACAAGCGTCTCGTTCAGAGGAATTTGTTTTATAAATGGATCAAACTTAAGTATTCAATACACATCCGCCAGTTGTGGGTTCGAGGCTAGAAAGCAGAGAGATTCTGCGAAACGCACTTTTCCACCACCACAAAATTTCAGTTGGAGACAAACTGAACGACGTTGGTTGAGAAAAATCATCGGAAACCTCTTGCTATATATCACCCTCAACGCTAAGAGGAGTTGTGCTACGTCTTTAGCCAATCTAAAACCTACTTTCCAAAGAAAGTCCTATCTCTAGCTTCTTAGTTCCAAAAAAGGCAAGGGGAAGAGAGAGATGACAATTTTTCCTTGTCCCCTGCAATTTATTTCGTGTGGACACAGCTGTAGCCCTTATTGCCTCCAAGCCAATTGCCCAAACTTTTCGCAAAAAAAAAGAGAAAGTCATGCCGCTATTCCTTCTCTAATAAACTTATTATTCTCCTTTAAAAATTAATTTGGGACGCTTGGTTGTCCTTAATAAAATGAAAAAGTTGGTCTTATTTTTTTTTTATATAAAGCGGAAAACTAATGGTTCCAAGAGGATCGATTTATTTGAAATTGGTTTGCAAACCTGGAAAGTAGGAATGGAAATAGGTGTTGGTTTTTTCGAGTGTTTTTTTTCTCGTTCTTTCCAATTTTATTTGATTGTCCAAACGAAGGTGTTGTCTGCCACGCTTTCAGGTTTTTGTTACATGAAATCGGATTCCAAAAATAAACATTTTCCTTTGTAAAAAGTGTTATATTATGTAATGGTATAAGCCTTATAAAAAAAGGCACAATACCCTGAAGATATTATTTGGAAAAGTGATTAAGTCACCCACCACCACTGTTTTTTCAATTAAACTAATTAAATTCGCGATATATATTTCAGTACAAGGCTTAAGGCGGACGACGTAATCACTATTGGTAAAAACCGAACAAGCCAGTTAAAAGAAGGTGGGATTAAAATAACTTCATATACCCCAAAAATTAGCCCTTAAGGGTAAGTCCGTAGGTAAGTTCGAGGTGTAAGGCAAGGTAAGGGCGTAGCAGGTAAGTTTAATCCCTTCTTCGAAGGGGCATGTTTGGTTCCAGTGTAAATCAAGGCCAAATTTCAAATTGAGCTTTTTTTTGC
>JABASL010000097.1:0-14696 GCA_019775825.1 Neanura muscorum | reverse complement strand
GGGGGGGGTGGATTAGTGCGTAAGCACGTATGAGTATGAAAAGGGATTTTTTATGGATAAGAGAAGGAATGTAAAAGAAAGCAAGGGAGTGACTTTTTTTTGTTTGAAAAGAAAAGTAAGCGGTGGTAGAATGGACGACTCCTGGGAACGATCCACCGGTTTATGCCCACATTGCCGACGTCGCATATTGCCGACAAGGTGCAACACTCACCTGTAAGTTTGTGGTCGTCCCGTATTGCCGAAAAAATTGTCGCATATTGCCGTTGTAAAAGAAAGCAAGGGAGTTGACTTTTTTTTGTTTGAAAAGAAAAGTAAGCGGTGGTAGAATGGACGACTCCTGGGGACGATCCACCAACGACCGTTTGGCTTTTATAAGAGTTGATTTCTGCTTCTTGTGTTTGGAATGCGGTAACAACCCCCACTTTTTGTTTATAAATTTTTCCAAAATCTAAATAAAAGTTTAGAAAAACTATTAAGCTGAACTCTGCACAATGGAACGTAGAAAAGGCGTTACCTTACAATGGGAATGCTGCATTCCACTCTGAGATCATTTTTGAAGTTCTTGAAGTTATATTTAATCATTATAGAATCTCTGTATTTGTTGAGTTGTGAGTTTTCCAAATCCCATATTTTTTTAAACATTAGGGCTTGAGGGGGCCTTAGAACTAATATTGCGGTTGGAGAGGGTTATTTCTTAAAACGTTTTGCCTTAAGTTTTCACAGAAGCCCTTCACCGCAAATCTCTTCTTATTTTCCGGCCATGAACAAAAAACAGGGTAAGAAGAATAATAAGGCTGCTGTTGGATAGAAGTAGCTAGTAAAAAAAATTCGATGCGGATACTGCATTGGACCATTTCCCCATTGAATAAATCCCTGGAGCCCTGAAGAGCAGAGGATTTCATCTTTTTCCATGTCCACATTAACCTAAAGATTAAATTGAAAGGGTTCTTCTGTTGTGAAGATTCTGGGAAGGAGACTATAAAGACTTCTACTTTATATTCTGTAGGTGTCCACATCTCTTCATAATCCAAACTCCATCTCATCATCCCAATTTCAAATCCCAGAGGATTCAAATATCAAAACCACAATTTTTACTAGAATACTTTTCGAATTCCCGATCTAATTGCCTAAATGGTTTGATTGAAATTCTGTCGTACTTTGCTACAATATCTAACTGACAGCTTGGTTTAAACTTAGAATTCAACTTTTACAACTGGGCTGTCGAAATTCTGGGCATTGGGATAAATTGAAAGGAGTCTTTGGGATTTGACTCTGGGATTGTGGTACTGGAACAAAGGCGGGTTTTCTAGTCTGTGCTCAATTTTATGCACGCTCCGCGTACCAGTTTCTTTCTTGTTCGATTCAACACTTTATTACAATAGTATCCTAAACCGCGAGATTCACTCTACTTTATACAAAGCGGAAATAAGATCGACTTTAGAAAACCAACATTGCCTCCCCGACCTATTAGCTCTCAGAAACAGAAAAGTAGAGAAAAGTCTTTAGTTTCTTGATGTTGGAAAGTTCTTAATTTGAGTCACTGGAGAGTTCTTTTCTTTTATTTCACTTTATAACTCTACAACTCTGTGCGCTAACTTTATTTCGCCCCGTCTACATTTTTATCCCACAGTTGAACATGCGTGTGCTGTTAGAACGTGAATGTGTCCACACGCTTCAGAGTTTAATTATTTAGAAATTATAATTTCTGCTCCAGGATGGCTCAGATCTCCTGCCGCTTACCGGCTAAGTCTGTCTGTCTCTCGCTCCATTCCTACTAAAATTTTGTGAATGTTTAGAGAGTAGTTGAAGTTAATGAAACTGAATTTTTCTCATTATCAAAACTGGATTGAAATAATGAAGATGGAATGTAATTTGATAGAGGATGATTTTGTAATGGGAAACAGAAGGCGTGTTTGGACCTTTCAGAAAAGTCCTCGGGGAGCTCCTCCTGCCCCCTTAATTATTGTTATTATCTAATCAAGAATACTCCCAAATCATTTGAAATTGAAAAAAAAACTAAAATTTGTGAAGAATTATATTATATAATTATTGAAGAAGTTATAAATTCTGTAGATTTCAACAATTTAATAATTGGAAATCAATACATAAATGTATTTTATTTTTATGCCGAATTTCGTGTAATTTATGGCACTGCCACCTGCCACTGGCGTTTGAATTTAGCATACTATAGACTGGTAAAATTGTTCTCACTTTTTTCCTGCGAAGACAGACTAAAAATTAATGCTAATTTGATTGCATTTCATTCTTTTCTCTTCTGTCTATGCTAAATTTAAAATTATGGCTAATCCGCCCTTAGAATTTTCTCCCGCACTTTTGTTAGGAACCGTAGAATGTAAAAAAAAAGTTTCCGTAGGCTAAAACGTCTTACGCTTGGATAGAATTTTTGCCTTCATTTCCCCTCTCTCCCATAAAATATAATTGTGCATGTACGCAAGGGAATAAAGGAGCTGGCGAAAATGTTTAGATAATTAATTCCCTTTCGCTCTAAAGTTTTCTTTCTTCTTCATCCTGCCTCCGTTTTATTAAGAAAAGAAAAAAAATGAGTATAGTATTGCAAAAGTGACGATGGAGAAAGCCGTTTTCTTTTACCTGCACCGCCCCCCCCCTTCAAAAAAGGAGAAACTTTTACTAACAGACTTTCATCTCTCTAAAACCTGTTTGAGTATTAAGATGCCATTTGGCTTTAAGAAAGAAGAAAGCAGTGGAAATATGGAAAAATCAAGGAGAAGGTTTATGTTATTTTTATGGGCAGAGTTGGAAGGAGAAAGTGAAAGAGAAAGTCAGGTTTCTCGACGTATTTCTAGAAGTGAGGAGCCACCATTTTGCATGGTAATGGTCCTTAATTAGACAAAGACTCGAGAGATGAATGGAGACGTAGAAGAGGACGGAAGACGAAATAATATTCTATCTCTTCTCATCCCTCCAAGACATTTTCTCTCCAAATGTGTTACTCTATTATTACTTGGTGAAAAAGGAAAATTTATAAAATAAAAAAAATTTTGGGAAAGAAAAGTCTAGGAAGAGGAAGTGTTCTTGAATATTGCATGAGTTCAAAAGATTGTGTTTTGTACTTTGTGTAGTTTTGAGGATGTACAGGGAAGGACATATGTTTGGTTCTCACCCTTTCACCAGAAAATGCTCCATGTCTTAATTACACACCATCAAATTAAATTTTCTGGCCAAATTTTGATTGTTAAGCAACCAGCTTTCTTGTTGCTTTAGAAAATGCTAACCAAAATATTACTACATAATTTAGCTGGTAACAACGCCCTGTTTGAAGCAGTTTCCGGTGAAAGCATTTGAGCCAAACTTATGCCACACCTTGTACTAAATAAGGAGAGGTAGGTAGTTCTGGAAATAGTGAAGGGTGTATTAGATTTAGCCCTGAGAAAGTGTCCTTTTCAGAACCTTCTAAAATGCTTTTCTGTACATCAATGAGAACTATTAAGAGCATGGCTCTTCCTTTAGTCTTCCTTATGCTTTCTACTGAATAATAAAAGCCGGACCGAATGTATTCTTCTCCCTTCTTTCCTTAACATTGTATTTGAGGGTCCTCTCCTTCTTAATATTTTAATGAGTGTTAGGGCACCTAATGAAAGAAAAGAGCACTAATGCATTTTCATGTTTTAAAAACATCAGTTATTACTCTGAAAGCACTCAACTGTGCTTTTGAGTTCAAACTAATAAAATTCTAAAGGTAAACATTGTATGGAAGGGAAATATTTCGGAGAAATCAGTTGCAAAGGGAAAGTCTAAGTTATAGATTGTAGCAGATTTGCTTTTTTAGTTATTGTATTTGTCTCAGCCTGATTTGATTTACATGGCTTGTAATTGGTTTTGTGGCGAGGAAACAATGGGACCCTGACAACTACCAAATGACAAACGAGCTAGTCAGTGGCTATAAAAATGAAATACGTTTCGCTCTAGCACCAATTTCAACTTTGTTTTCTCCACACAAATCCAGTTAGTTTTCTCCAAAATTTTGATTTACTTGCTCCAACACTCGAGTCTCAATTTAGGTTTGACTTATTGCTCGTAGTCAGATTATTGTAGTAGCTATATTAAGGATGGACGCCTTACTTAACCTGCCCCTAACCCTACGACACGTAACCTAAGGTTTTCCCCTATATCACGGACAGGTGTCGCACGTCGCCCGCCAAATTTAAAATGATTGCACAATGGGGAATGATCTTGTGATGGTAAGATTCGTTTATTTTTAAATTGATTTTCTCTTGAGGTGTTAAAAGTTGAATAGAAAATAAGCCAAAACTGAATGCGCACTGACTGCATCCGATTTATTTAAGGTACCGAGTAATTTTTCCTTATCCTCATTAAAGTTCATTGTAATGCCCGATTGGTAGTCAGACGACTTCCATATAGATGTAGATTTCATTTTGGGACTTATCTGTCGTAACCATCAATAATTTAGGTTTATGGCTTTATGCAAGGCCATGGAAAGTACATTGGAATTGAATAGTAGAGTTTGGCCCTAGAACTTAAATGCTATATCCAGAAGAGTCTCGTGGAGAAAACAGGAAATGCGAGAAAGAGAGAAATGATTCCAATAAAAATGAAGGGTTAGTAGAGATCCTCACGATTTGAATTTCTCTAAATTTCCCGCCTCTTCTAGCCAGAAGCGTGTGAAACCATTTCCAAGGCATCTAGGAAAACAATTTTCGTAGTAACTGCTACCACGTTCTTAAATCTTCCAGAATTCAAAATACGGTGCCAATGTAGTCTATTGTCTTTTCCTTCGATTTCACTGCAAATCATTTAACCCAAATACAGACCAAATCATTTCCAATGCCGTTGAAGCAAATATTACAGAAATTACCGAAAAATCGAAGTTTCCGTACCAAAGGAAAAAAGGTGTTTCTTTATGAACCGCTTCACTATACATATTACAAATTAGTCATCAACCCTTTCTCTGGTGGAAATTGTTGTGTAAACATGTCAACTCCTTATTGCACCAGACCAAATTAGCGTAAACTTTGTTAATTCTGCTTCATATAAATTGAAAATCTTCGAGAGTGAGCGGAAATGTAGAAACCATTATGTTATCAGATCCAAAAATTTGTGTTTACTCGCTTGGTGCATTGAATTTGAGCTGCAATACAATTTTTCTTAAAAGTTGGTTGTACACTCGGGGTATTTTTCTTATGTGAAGTTTTTCTATAAAATTTCCTTGGAACCTGGGCTTGAATGATTAAAGAAGGAACAATGCCTGGAGAACAAAAGTCTCGCTTTTCAATGAGGCCCGGAGCAAGTGAAACTGCTGGTCAATTTTTCGGATATTTAGTCTACCTATTGTCGGCTTTAATATTTCCATGATTTATGCTCGTCTGAGTTTCAAGTGTAGCCGCCACGGTTTTGGTTTAATGGAAAGGGTTGGGCATGGAGTGAATGGAAATTTATTAGAACGACGTCACATTTTTTGGAGGCAGGTTCCATTGTTTTCCACACTTTCCTTATCAAAGTTATGCAGTAGAGTGCTCTCTACTGCACTATGTTGGAGAAGTGAGCTCTTGAGATTTAGTCCAGTGGTCTGGGACGAAATCTTGATATAATAACACGCCTGGATAAATTATCTATAGAACAATCTCCTTGCCCATGCACATTTCTAGTACAGTAGAACCCTCCTGCATTTTATGCACCATACTTTTAAGGGAAAGTATACTAATTTGGAACTTTGTTTAAATGAAATTGAGCAAAAGGGACAGAAGGGGATGGATCAAATAAGTTTAATCCCAAAGAGATACATTTGGTTTAATTGCAAAGTTGGAGTATCCTATCACTGGTCGGAATCATTTCGAAAAGGAATACAAAAGGATTGAGATACAAATGTAATTAGAGATCCCATGATCAAGAATAACTGGAATAGATTTCACCCTCTGAACTTTCAACTTTTGTGATCTTGATCTCTCCTGGGACGTGGAATTCTTCCTCTCCTTTTGAAATTTGAATTCAAGGGAAGCGGGAGCACATGAATTTAGAATTAAGGAATAAGTTGAAGTCGTTTCTAGGCTCAATTCCATCTCTTATTTTGACACTTCTTCCATTGTCCTTGTCTCCCTCTCTCCCAACTCTCATTACCATGTTTTAAAACTTTAACACACCATTTACAACAAACTTCCTAAATAATGCATCATGAATTTTAAATATTAAGCTTCATCTCAGCATAATAGGAAATTCAAGCCTTAGCCAATCTGGGATAGCTACCAAGGTTGACAAATTTTAGTGGGTTAATCCGGAAGCAAACTGAAGTGAAAGGACCGGAAATTACTTAAACGTAAGTAATTTAAGGGCGTAGTATGATAGATGTACAAAACTGTTGAATTCATGTAGGAGCTCAAACAGATCATAATTCAAAGGGTTGAAAATTACTTGAAAATTTTGTTATTCGCTGCTAAAATTCTAAAACCGAGTAAAACTTATGAGTTTTTTCTTTTTAAATTTTGGTTAAAGGATTGGTTAAGAATTTCGGAAAATCACTAACAGCAGTGTGAGTCAAATCGGAAACACTTTCGGAATACTAGTTTCTACGAGTCTATGAATAATGCAGTAAAGCGAAAACCAATGTTTATGTTGTAGTTTGGATTGGATCAGCTGGATGCGAAATCAAAGTTATAAATCCAATTAATCCATCCATGGTTGCAACTTTCCATTAACTGAAAGGCTGGAAAGATTTAGAATTGAGTCAGAGAAAATGATCTAAAAGTTTCTTTCCTCGTGCAAGCAATAATCCAAAATTCAGGACACATATTTTTTGTTTCCATAATTTTTAAATAAACTTTTCCAGTTTTCCTTGCCCTTCCCCTACTTTTTTTAAAATTTATTTTCTAAACATTTCTGACTCCCCGCTCCTTAATTTCTATTCCCCCAATTCTTGTTTGGTATCCAACTGCAAAACATAGCAACTGGATTTGTTCAGTTGATTTAGTAGTGGATGCTTGGTATACATTGAGTAGAACCCATTAGTATTTATTACAACAACGACAAGTTGATGATTTCCATGAAGTTGAGAAATATTCTGAAGAAAAAAGTAGTTTCAAGGGCTACGCACCCTTCACTCTTCACTTAATATTCAGTGAAGTATAAACGACTTCCTGCCTGCCTCTCCCTTGAAATAATAGATGTTGGATATTGTAGACAAATCCCAGGCAGACTTTCCTTCAAAGACACACAAAACGCTTTGTAAACAAAAGCTGTCATAAAGATTAGAGAGTCCAAGACCAGAGATTCAGCCTTTAGCAGACACTGTTACGCAACAGTTCTTTCCCTAAAACAGAATAATATTACGTGAATTACGCCCACACTCGACTGACAAAACAAATTAGGTTTCTAAGTCCTGCCTTCCGAAGGCGCACCTTTCTCACGCCATTGTAAGAATGACAGTGTAGATTGACAGTTCCCCATTTATCATTAAAGGCCAATTTTTTCGTGTCGAGGAGAAAGCGCTTTCTTAACCTTTCTTTTAATACTCATTTCTGAATGTCTCTGTTTTTATGTTGTCGTGTCAAAAGACTTTGCTGTAATATTTGGTAAAAAAAATTCTAAGCATATTTTTGTAGGTTTAACATTTTTGTTTACAGTTCCGCTCATCTCTGTGGAAGGCGTTTTGAAGCAGCAGGGAAAACTTCCGTGTGACGTCCGTGTTCCAAGTCGGGATGACAGGCTCCACATGGTGCTTTGGTTTCGGGATAATGGAGAACCAATTTACAGGTACAATGAACCCATTCTTTTCTCATTAGATAAAGTACCCTGGCTAAGGGCTACAAAATTAAAGATGAATCCACTTAAGGGAGATCAAGCACTCGTACAAATCCAATATTAGACAAAGTAGAGTTTGAGTTGCCCAAGAACCAACGGAATTCTCTTGAATTATTGGAAAACAAAGTGACAATGTCTTTATTTGGATTTCAAAAGCCTAGGACTTGTGGAGTGATCAAACATGCGGAATTCTGTGAGATCCTCTTCTTCAAAAGTATTCTTCCGTCAGAAGTGGCGCAGCGTGGGATGAATATAAAGAAGGAATAGATAGGAAGTTAAGGCTGCAGGATGTTACAGAACACACATATGTGTAGAAAAGCTCATGAAATTTCCTAAAGAAGTTTTATATGAAAAATCTAAGTTGGATTTTATGATGCTAACAAGGTGGTGATCGCTGGAGACGATGAAATTCTAGACGAATATTTTCCCAGAATATTTAACCAGTCCAACTGAATTCCGGAGGCTGGGAAAGTTCCCAGGCACAAAAAAAGTATTGGAATCAGAAATCCCTATGTAATTCAGTACAAAAGTTCTCCAAATTCATACGCAAGATTTTTTAAATACAAATTTCAAAATGAACTTCAGTTGCTCCAGTCCGACAGTTCAATTTCTTTTGTATCGAAACAGAACTTTTTTAAAATGCGTTTATGAATGCGCAGTTTGAATATAAAACTTTTAAACGCGCAAAATGTTCAGACTGTCGCTCCATAACAATTCGCCAGCACGTTTATTGGTTACTCGCCAAAAAATTAACCGGGTATCGTTTGGGTTTTGGTGTCAAGATTGACTGTGAGTCTGAAAGTTCGCTTGTTGATTTTATTGTGCGTGGGCTCCAGAGTAGGTTATTTTGACGCAAGTTAATTTTTAGAAGCGCATCAAATGTGAACGTAAATGGAAATGCTCCGGAAAATCATTCAGAAAAGACAAATTATGTAATTACAGAGCCTTTTTTAATGAGTGTCCAGCTTTCACCACTTTCCCTTTTTTCGAGTTGGTTTTCTGAGGTTTCGGACGCAAATTTCCAGGATCAGATACCCCTACACACGAATCCTGTCATAATTAACATATTGTGGCACCTTGGATCCGAAAGATTTTGTTTCAGTTTCACAGTAGAGCAATTTGAAAAAAGAGAAAGCGGAGAAAGCTGGACACTCATTAAAAAAGGCTCTGTATTGTCTTTATGCATCTCAACCAAAGAGAAAGCACAGTATTTAATTGTGACGGAAGGCTTGGTTCGATGTTTGTGTACGACACGAAAAAGACGTGTTCTGTGCTGGCTTTTAGCATGTAATATTCACTCTCAGTATTACGCGTATCCCTGTCGCTCCCTGTAGGGGTCTCCTAACGCTCTGAGACTACAACCCTTTCATGGTTTAATGCTAAGAGTTCATGTTATCCACCGCGTGTAAGAATTCCTCGCACCATGGAGAAACGTTGGGGGTTAGAAATCTGCTCCGAATACATGAACAGGCTGAAGATATTGATTTTGCAATAAATTTTCGACATGTTCTCTGAAATTTATGTTGGTTCCTTTGGCGCTTCGCTTAGCGCGGTGTAGCATAACTTGCAAAAAGGTTTATTTTGTCAACCTACCTACCGCAACTATTCGTCCAATTTGGATAAGGCCACAAAGTCTGAGAGAATTCATCCCATTGTTAAAATCCTTGTGACAGGTTAGAAATTGATGAACGGAATCCTTTCTTTCCTTACTATACAATTCCTAATCTCTAGCATAGCACAATGATAGACATTTAATTCTTGTCATTCAAAATTTTCAAGCCACCTTCAAAGAAGTTAAGCCTAACGAGTTCCCGCAAAATTGTGGTTTTGGTTTAAAGCCAACCACACGTCTCTGACCAGTGGAATTTCTTACAAGATCCACGAAGAATTTGCCGCAGTGCTTTTGAGTCCGGTGTAGACCCTCCTCAGACCCTTGCTTTTTGTTGGACTCGCGTTTTCTGCTTTTGGGAATAACATCCTGAGCATGAAATATTTATGGCGGAGAGAGACAGGGAGCAGACGAAGTTTTTTTTCGTTTTGGAACCTCAACTTTCAACTCCTCTTTGCCACTATGTGTGAAAGTATGGCTGAATTCTTGGTTTTGAAGGTAAGAGCATATAGCCATCTGGAGATATTGCTTTCACCCGTTCTCACTTTCATTTTTTGCTTTCACCACCATTTCTGAATAAACAAGGAAGAAGTGGAAGAGAAAATATGAAAAGTGGCCCCGACATTGGGGAAGGGGAGGGAAAGGACCCTGTAATGCCGTGTGTAAATGAAATTTTGATGAATATGTGTGAAAATGTGTCGGCGTATATTATAGAGAAAGCTCTCCTGGTGCAAATAAGAAGCATTTCAGCATACAACCTTCTTCTACACTTTCTGAATACAAACTTACTTTTTTTCGGGAGTAAGGAAACCGAAAGTGTGTAACCGTACTTCCAAGAAGAAAGTTCGTCTTTCACTACTTCTTATTTTGACAGCCTTCGGCACATTCAGCCTTTCCATACTTTCTCCCTGATTCAAGTCCTCAACTTCTGTCCATTTGCATTCATTTCCCCTGAAAAGTTAGGAATCCGAGTCAGTGTGTAGACAAATCCTGGAGTGACAGAGTTTTATGACTACTTGATTTTGTGTAGAAATGCGTATGATTTCCTGAAGAAAGTTCACTGGAAACAAGACGAGGATTCGGCTTTATTTACTATTCTCATAAAAATATGGACCCACAAATATCCGACCAACGAATCTGTTGGAATTGGCACACATCGTAAAAATCTCTGCATCATGCTTCTTTCCATTTATGGAACGTCGTTCGTGTGACGGAAATTGGAATTTTATTATATGGAAATGTCTAACATAACTTTGGTGGAAACGCGAGAAGTCCTGTTTATTGGTCTAAATTTGCTCCTTCATTTACGCTAGGCACCAAATAAATTCATCTTTCTCCACATCTGGGCCACTTAAAATTGTCTACTAAAATCCTTCACCTGATGTAGTCATACAATTTTTACGGATTTCTCTATCTCAACTAATTCCAAAAACCGTCAATGAGCGGGTTAGGCTTAAGAGTGTTTCACAGGATCCTACTTCGACAACGCTAGAAGGAAATTAGGAATTTGGACGCATGAAAGTGTTAGAATATTGACTCTTCTGAGTCTCCCAAGAGCTAATAACATTTAAATCGCCTTAATTAATTGGAGTAGAGATCATAAATCCCCCGTATCCGGACTTTGGTTGACTCAAAGGAAAAAGCATCAAAGGAAAATGAAAGAGGAAGTTTAGCATCAGATAAAAGAGTAATCTCAAACTGTCTTCTTTACAGAACAATTTCAGTTGGGAAAATTTTGAACTAAAAGGAAGAAGTCTTTAGATGAACAAAATGGCAAAGCTTTCCTGAAAAGGCAGAAGTGAGAAAGTGAAATAAAAGGAAGCGTGAAAGTTAGTCAAGCATAAACACTTAGATAATCGAGCTTCTCAAAACTTTCTTTTTTAACGGCTTTAAGGACCTATGAAAATTATATACTCCATCATAGCCACTATATTCTTTTGTTTGAGAAAAATAATGCATGCTCGCCTTTCAGAGCCAGTTATAACCTACTTTTCATAATTCCAATTGGAACATTAGGAACCAAATTGAGTAGGATTATTTGGTCGACAGAGTAAGGAGAACGAGGAAGTTAAGTAGTTTGGAAATCCCGGACTTGTTGTGTCCTAATGCCAACTTAAAAGGTTACATTTTGGTAAAGAATGGAGAAGTACGAGTAAATATAGTTCTTAACTTAAGTTAAGTATGGCTTTTCACAAATGAAAGTCAATGGCGCGAAACTTTCGAATGACTTTTCAGGCTTATCCGCCGTCATAAACGCAGAGCGAAGAAAAGGCAAACACGGAGTCTGACTTTTCTAATTTAAGCACTCGAGATTTAAGAATAAGTGGAAAGGAGATAAGAATCTTTTGAATGTGTGAACCGAATGTGGCAGACTTTAGGAGTATAGAATCGAGTAAATTAGGTTAAGCATGTTCCTAAGCCTGGGTTATTTAGGCTTAAAACAAAGATCCAAAGTATAGTAGTCCTATAGGGTTAAACGAGTAAGTTAAAGTAATATTTTAAAAAGTTAATTGAATATTAGTAGAGGGAGACCAAAGTAGTGGGTTGATAAGCGGAGAGTGGGCGAGGTTTTCCGTCGAGCTTTTTCCAGTCATTTATTTCTTTTGGCTTTCTCCTTTTCCAAGTTTTTAATTCAGTGCCAAAGCGACTGTATGTTGGGTGACTTTGTCTGGCAGGCGCCCATTTCAAAAAGGAAAGAAAAGGAAATGGGTCCTATAAAGACTTCTCAATGAATTTATTGTATCTCCCCCAAGTCGCAATATTTTCAGTCCTTTTACTTATCTTTCAACACTCCTTGGACTTAATAACTTACTTTCTCTCTTACACACTTTCTTTGAAAAGTCTTTTCAAAAAGGGAGATAGGCCAAAGGGACTTGATGTGCTTTATGGCTGGAAACATAATTTCAAAGTACGAATTCAAATGTATAATTGAGGAGACACAGTTGTGTGTTATGTGAAACTTTAAATGAAGTGTCTGTCCACTAGACTTATTTCCAGGGAACTCTTACTCCCGTCTTCAACAAACTTTTGGCATTGGAGGAGAAAGGCGGAATCTTGAAATTTGGCATGCAAAGGAGAAAGTCGCACAACTTATTCTCTTAAGCCTTTCTTGACTACGCGTCTCTCTCACTCAGAAAATTAAATTCAAAATGGTTTACATTTCAGGTATGACGTGAGGTCAAAGCCTCTGAGTGAGGCCAAAAGATGGTCAGATGTCGGAGACCGCGTGTACTTCCAAGCAATGTCCGAACCAGCACATCTCCTAATTAGCAACCTTCGACTCGAAGATGAAGGCGTGTACAGATGTCGCGTGGATTTTAAGAATTCCCCTACAAGAAACTTAAGGATTAACTTGACAATCATTGGTAAGTTGTTTTTGGAACTATAGGGGTCCTATTCTAGACAAACTTTCTACTCGTGTACTACAACTGTCCTTCCTGCGTGTCCCATCAAACAACTTGTGGTTAAGGGGTAATGATGATGATGATGAGAGTAGAAATCATTTTGACATCAGAAAGGCACGCCAGCAGGCCACGTACCACTTTCCTTTCTTCAAAGTCAGAAAATAGATGGAACAAATTCTTTTTAGACTTTCCCCAATTTCTGCCTTATGTTGACTTATGACCAAAAAGTTATGGCGCGTCCGGCATTTTCGGACAGCATTTCACGCAGTTGCGTTTCACAAATATGCTTTCGTAATTCGCTAGTATAAATTCGCAAAATCGATTGTTTCGCGTCCTTTTTCAGAACAAAGAACCTGATGTTAAAAAAATTTTCCTAGCGGAATCGCAGGCTAGTAGATTGATGTCGCAAACCCTCAGAACACTTTAGTGTGGCAGCATTGCTAATTTTATTCGGTTACTGGTCTAGCCTTGCCCTGGTGCACTGTAGCGAAGATGAAGAGACATTTTATAGGTTTTGGTTGAAGAAAAATGAGTTTGGATTAGAAGTCGAATGATGTTTCAGAATCATTTCGTCTGTTGGGAAAGCCATGAATCGAGTCTTCTTTTAACGACTCCCATTGATTCCAAAGAAAGAAGGTTTAAAGCCAATATAAAGCCAAAATGGACTGTTATTACCGTCCGTCACCAGAACCCCAAACACATGATGGGCGGGGAAAGAAGGTCCGAATGATGTGACCCCAGGGCTCAATTCCGCTCACTTTATAACATAGAAATGGACATTTCATGGATTAAGACTCACAAATATCTTTAATCACTCCATTCTTTTACAAAATAACAAATTCCCACAACCAAGACTTTGTATTTACTTGGTACTTAACCCTATCTTATCTAGTCTCCCGCGTTACTACTAATCCCTAAAAATAATTACAATGCCTTCTTTAATAGACTTTCCTGAAAAAGTGTCAAAGTGAATTCGGATGTAATTCCCATTATGATGTGGGAGTGTACATCGTAAAACACATTCGTTAAGCTATCGCACGCTTTCAGTTTAAGGTTGTTTAAGGTTCTTTGAAAAATTCTGAAATGTTGTAAACAATCAAATATTTTAATTTCAGATGAGAGCGAGACCTAAATAACCACTTTGTAAATTGTAAATTATATTTAATTATAAAGGGATTTATTAGTTGTTAACATTATGTCTATTACCGAATAATATAAGTCCAACAATTGAACAGATTTATCTACGCAACCCAATCCTGAATTTTTGGTAAACAACCAATTGCCATAAGAAATCCGACACTTTGATAAACAAAGCGCGGTTAACGTTTAGTTCCTCGATTTCTCCACGCTTTCACATGGTGGAGAAAGACAAATGGAATTTCTTTGTGTTTCCGCTTTAGCTAATGGTTTTGTTCGAAGAATCAAATATCAGTTCGCAATTAGGACGCCACCTTGTACTTAAGCACATTTTTCTCAAGACGAATAAAGTTATAATTATATCACAACCTCTTCAACCAAAATTGAATCAATGAAGTTGTTAGAAGGATGCTAGAGGGAATTTTTCTCTCCTTTCAATACAAATAGAACGAAAAAGTTCCTCACCTTTTCTATAAAAAAAAAAGAAGTGCTACTCCACTAACGATGAAAGTTCTTTGGTAGCTCCCGCACCAATCATACGCTTTTTTTCTCGTCATCCCATTCAATCCTTTCTTTGCAACTTTCTATTTCAACGACATTTGATTCCAAACGGAGATTTTTCACCATCCATTTTGAAAGTTTGCAGCTAAATTTTATTTTTTTGAGAAAAGAAGGTAGTAACTTTTTTGAATCCCTTGAGCTTCAAACGACTTTCTTTGTTGAAGAATAGTTTTCCTTGATTCTGTTCAACTACC